>QJPP01004836.1:0-69629 GCA_003996215.1 Jaltomata sinuosa
TCCTTCGTTTTGAACTCATAAAAACAGACCAAAACAATAGAAAATCAGATATAAACCTTATAAATTCTCCTTGGACTTTGATGCTTTCAATTCGGAAGTTTAACGGAAGTTGCTCTACGTCGCAAGCTCATCATTTTTGTATAGTTTGCCCCATCGATTTCATGGCGTATCTTCGTGGGTTTTGATGCAGAGAGATAGCATATGTTTATTGAGTATTTTTAAGTAGCTAAGGAGTTATATTGTCAAAGTAAGGATCTCGTACACTTATCTATTTGTTAAATCGAGATTCTAAGCTTCTAGTCACGAAAAAATCATATTTTTCGATAACTTGTAGTAGTTTCTTGTTGGACTTGGATCTATTTGTTGTTCCTGCAAGGAGGCAGGTTGTTTATCTTGGGATATTGAATATTTTTGTCCAGGAAATCTCTCCCCTATGATCCTCCTTCGTAATTACATGTTCTAGTATCATTTTTACAACTTTTCGAGCCACGAAGTGGTGTTTTGGATATTGTGGCTTTTGACGGCCCTTTATCTTATTATATTTGGTTATTGTTGTGGTGTACTGGTTGTGGTAAGGTGCTGGAGGGATTGGTAAATTTGTGCAATTACTTTTGGGATCGCATATGATAGTGATTGGATTGAACAACGTGAATTACGCCTTGAAATAGTGCCTCAGGAGATCGTCGCTCCATTGAGATGTGGTTAACATATTGTTGTTGGATTTAGCTGCCATTTATTATTGTTATTGGCCTCATGCTTTGGAGTTGGCTGGTCGCGAGTGTGATATTAACACCTTATCAATTGGCTATGGCTCGTTCTTGCAGCCTCGTAGATTCTAGCAATTGTTCCATTACCTTGGTTGGTCAGGCTTCATAACGATGCCTTTGGGACTTTAGACTCTGCGTATATAGGCTATAACTGCATTAATTAGCATCATTGGGTGGGTTGTGGATGTTGTAAATTTTGACAGCCCCTTTATCTTATTATGTTTGGTTATTGTTGTGGTGTACTGGTTGTGGTAAGGTGCTTGAGGGGTTGGGAAATTTTTGCGATTCTTTTTGGGATCGCATACGATAGTGATTGGATTGAACAACGTGAAGTACGCCTTGAAATAGTGCCTCGGGAGATCGTCGCTCCTTTGAGATGTGGTTAACATATTGTTGTTGGATTTAGCTGTAATTTATTATTGTTATTGGCCTCATTTTATGCTTTGGAGTTGGCTGGTCACGAGTGTGACATTAACACCTTATCAACAGGCTATGCTCATTCTTGCAGCCTCGTCGATTCTAGCAATTGTTTCATTACCTTGGTTGGTCAGGCTTCATAGAGACACCTTTGAGACTTCAGTTGGTATTTTTGTGATTCGGAGCTTTCCAAAGATGTTCGAGCCTGGACGTCACCGTTCCCACAGCTAGTCATTGGATAACAGGTAGTTTATGGCTTCCCCTATCTAGACTCTGCATATATAGGCTATAACTTCATTAATTAGCATCCTTGGGTGGGTTGTTATAGGGTGGTACCCCCAGACCTTATCTGCCTTTCGTCCGTCTATTTCATACGATGTGTGTAGTATTCGCGTAGTATTGTTTATTACCCTTGTGGTCCTGTGCGGCCTTGTTTTGACTCTGGAACATAGACGGTGGGTTATTGGGAATGTCTGTGAGTCCTGGACATAGAGATTATCCTTTTATGATGGTTATGTTTGCTGAGTAGCTGTTGGGCCTGTGCAGGGCTAATAGGAATTGTTGTGAGCCGTTGGGCTAATTTATATTTGTGTGTGAGCATATCATCCATGAAAAAGGTTTTCCCCTGCATTTGTTACTACGATTTTGGCTGCGAGCCACCATAGATGGTTTTTCTAAACTTGCATGGCCCCGGGGGCTCATTTTTGGTATATATGATGAGAAAAAGGGGATTTTGGATGATTGCAGACTTGGTTTTATTATTGATACTGGTCTCCTCCAGGCGGAGCACCAGACTTGATTTTATTACTAATATTAGTCTCTGTCGGGCGGAGTACTAGACTTTATTTACTATAGTTTTAGACCCGGCCACACTCCGGGCACCCTTTGAGAGGGTTACTGAGGCTTTTATCACTGTTTTAGAACCGGTTTTTCCCGGGCACCCTTGGAAGGGTTTTGAGACATCGTTTTTACTGTTTTAGTCCTAGACATGGTCTAGACATGCACCTTTTGAGTTTTAGCCACTGCCTTGAACCCAGACTCGATTTCGGAGGGCATGTTTTTTTATTCTTAGTTATAGTATGCGGTCCGGGACCTCCATGGATCTTACTGCTCTGGGCATGGGGATTCAGGCCGCGTGTGCCGGGGGGAAGGGTATACGATAAAGTAGAGGTATACGGGCTGAGTCTTTCCTTGGAACCTGCCTGTTGGGCCCGATCGACACCGAAGGAGGTCCATACAGAGGTTCTACTTCACCCTGAGGTTTCATCTATCACATCATTATCATGCATTAGATTCCACCCTTGTTTGCTATGTGTTCATTGTACGCTCCGGTTGTATAGGCGTCCGAAGAGTTTGTATTCACTTGATTGCGTTCCTCAGTTGTATGGGCGCCCGTTGGGACTATAGGTTGATTATATTTACTCTTGTCTTTATTTAGAGCTTGTCTTGGACTACGGTTCTTGAAGGATTAGTGATGGTTAGCTTGTTGAGGCTTCGGTTGTGGGGTTTCTGATTATTGAGAGGGCTAGGGAGTCCCATCTTGTTGAGGAACTTTGGTGTGGCCTTTTGAGCAGAGTGTGAGATTCCAGTTCTATTCTCTTGGGGAGTTGAGTGGTATTTCTTGGTTATGGTGGATTATTTATTTCCACCCTAGGGTTGGACTTGTGAGGTGATTCCTATTTATGATATCATATTAGTGGATTAGTGTTATGATTTCCTTATACTTGTCGATTGCATTTTTGAGTATGTTAGACTGCTTCCCTTCTTTTCCTTTACTTGAGGTTATCGGTGTACCGCCATTTTCACAACTCTCTCTCTCTCTCTCTCTTTACTTACTTATATTGTTGTACAAGGACTCCAGGTGTGTTCTCCTTTCCTTCACATGTGATTCTGTGTAGTTATATCCTCTATGCTGGCATGTGTTACTTGTAGCTCTTGGTTGCTGATGATCTGTGCTAGCTCCTTGTGCCTTATTTATTGCTTCAGTGACTGATTTCTGGCTATCTGTTATTTACTGCTTTTATATCTTATATGCGCTCAGTCGGCCGATGATGCCTACTGAGTACCCGTTGTTTTGGTGCTCATACTAAACTTCTGCACTTTTTTGTGCAGATATTAGTTGAGTTTTCGCTGTTGATCGCATTGGAGACTCGTGAAGCTTTTGGGAATTTCGAGGCTAGGGTAAGCGCCTGACGGTCGGGGCTTGTCTATATTTCATCTGTTGTACTGTTTCTCCTTGTACTTTTAGAGATAGATCTATGTTGTATTTTGTTACTACCAGCACTGGTACTCTATTAGAAGCTTCTGTACTATTGATACCAAGTCTTGGGGTTGGTGTAGTTTCCATTATGTATTTATATTCGACTTTTGCTTCCCCTTTGTCTACCTTTACATTCTACTTCCACTTATTTCAGCTTGTTGTGCGTATTGGTTAGGTAGTAGCCCATTACTAACCGTTCCGGGCTACGGGGATTGGTTCGCCTACTGGGGGGTTGTAGGAACCATCATGACCTGAGAGATTGGGTCGTGACATCAATGGTTGTTATTTGGTTCATGTGTTAATAAGCTAAGAGAGGGATTTAATATCTGGCTATTTGTTGACCTACTACATGTTTCATGTACCTTACTATGTTATGGTTTACTGTTCGTATTATGTTTATTGGAGTTGGCCGATAATCCTACCACTACACGGTGTTTGTGTATTGATTCTACACTTACTTTTCTTTTTGTGTGTACAGGAAACCTTCCGGCGGCTGACACGCGACCTCACCTATAGTCCCAGAATTTTCAGACATCAAGGGTGAGCTGCTTCGATCGAGCTACCTTGGTCTCTTTCAATTAATTTTTAGCCCACTCATTTTGGGCTTAGACTCTTGTTTGTTTTGGGGTAGCATCCCCGTATTCTAGACATTTGGTTGTGTTTTGGTACGATGACTTTCAGGTTCTAGGGAGGGATTTTCCGCAGATTATTTATAATAGTTGAGATTGTTATTGAATTGCTAGTTTATTTTCTTGCACACTGGTTTTTGAGCTATTAGAACGGTTAAGTTTGGGGTAGTTGATGGTTCGCTCACCCGGGAGTTGGGTGGGTGCCACTCACGGTGGTCTGGATCGTAACAACAATGTGTGGACATTAGTCGTGTATTTTACTATCAGTTAATAACAAGTCCGCTGATGTAACTAGATCAATATATATATGGAGAAACCATAAAATAAATTTACTATACGTTAATAACAAGTCCCATTATGCATCTAGTTTCTCCTCCTCCTCCTCCTCCTCTATTAAAACAAGATCAATATTGAGAAATCATAAAATAGTTTTACTATATGTTAATAAAAAGTCCCATTATGCATCTAGTTTCTTCTTCATCGTCCTCCTTCTCCTCCTCCTCTTACTTGTTCTTCTTCATCGTCGTAGTAAAAAACACAAAATTATCGATTCTATGTGATGTAGTTGCTACATCAATTATTTTTAGTCCTGAAAAAACCATTCCTATAGTTTGGCCAAACGAAACTAAGGCAAAGGCCAGTGTCATAAGGTATTTA
The DNA here is from genome assembly GCA_003996215.1 of Jaltomata sinuosa. Lineage (NCBI taxonomy): Eukaryota > Viridiplantae > Streptophyta > Magnoliopsida > Solanales > Solanaceae > Jaltomata > Jaltomata sinuosa. The sequence continues at coordinate 4,731 of QJPP01004836.1, forward strand.
AGTCATACTGGGGATGAAAGGTTAATAAAGATAGTTAAATATGAAATCTTCCTTTGTGATAAATTGGAGGATCGAGCAAAAAATATTAAGTAAATCGAGCAAAAAGCTGAGGAGAAGAAAATGAAAATCATGTTCAACCAATTATTTAAGGTAAAGATTAATATAAATGAACTTGATTCTAGAGAAATTAAAAGTTTGTTAAAGGTATTTTCTCCAACATAAGAAAAACTTGATAAAAAGAAAGAAACAACTCAATCAACAATCGCAAACTTCTCAGACTCAAATACTTCTCTCTAATTTTGAGCACATGACTAATAAGGATGTAGATCAAAGTGACGGTTTTGATGTTGGGAGTGCATCAAAAAGTTTGGGGATTGAAGTAGTGCTACAATTTTTGTTTATGCGCCCCCAACATGGAAATTGTCACTTTGATCTACATCATTCTCTATCGTCCGCTCAAAATTAGAGAGAAGTGATGAAGGTTAAGAAATCTGAGATTGTTGATGGAGTTGTTTCTTTCTTTCATCAAGTTTAGCTTGTGCTAGAGAATATATCTTTAACAATCCTTTAGTTTCCCTAGAGTCAAGTTCATCGAAATTAATCTTTTGCTCGAATAATTGGTTGTACATGATTTTCATTTTCTTCTCTTCATTATTTTTCTTGATTTTTCTAATAGTTTTTGCTCGATCCTCCAATTTATCTAAAAGTTAAGTTTCATATTTGACCAACTTTTTTAACCTTTCATCCTCAGTGTGACTTAAATATGTCATTAAACTAGCCCTAACCTTAGTTTAATTTTTCCAATATATAGGCATGATTTGTACAGGACTAAAAAATAATTTACAAAAAAATTATATCACATAGAATAGATAATTCATGTGCTTTTTGGACAAACTGTCTATTCTTTCACTTGAATTCTTGGTTATGTTTGGTACACATAAAAGGAGGAGAATGAGAATTAGAAGGAGGAGGAGGAGGAGGAGGAGGAGAAGGACAAGGACAAGGAGGAGAAGGAGAAGAAGCATATTCTTTAGGGGGAAAATATATGAATGAATAACTAATTGTGAAGATTGAAGAGGAACATTGAAATGTATATATATATATATATATATATATATATATATATATATATATATATAGATGCGTAATTGGAATTGTTATTAACAAATAGTACAATTATTTCAAGGACATATAAATAATTAGGTCTAATTTTGGAAATAAATTTATTAGGACAATTATGATTTTGGTTTTCTTAAAATACTTGAAAATTTAAAATTCCAACTAGAATTTCTGACCAGATTTTGAGAAGCTATAAAATCCTAATAATTTGTGAGTGACATTGCATATATGAGAATGTATACCTAAGTGGTGGATGGTAGCGATTACCCAATCTAGTAGTAAGGGGTGAAAGCTTGCCTACACCTGGTATTTATACAAAGTTAATATAAGATGTCATAATTAACTGATTTAAATAAAGGTAGAAAAAGAGAATTTGGAATCAGTGAAGATGCACAACAGGACTTGTTAATACCATACGATCAAATAATTTCACATAGATTTTGATAACTTGTTTCAAATTTGGAAATAAATAAATATTATTTCCCAATCTATAGAATTCAATGTCCTTATAGAATATGTATCCACGTAATTTTAATTAAATATATTCACAATGTGTGGACCTTAGTCGGGTATTTTACTATCAGTTAATAACAAGTCCGCTAATGTAACTAGATCAATATATATATTGAGAAATCATAAAATAAATTTACTATACGATAATAAAATGTCCCATTATGCATCTAGTTTCTCCTCCTCCTCCTCCTCCTCCTCCTCTATTATAACTAGATCAATATTGCAAAATCATTAAATAGTTTTACTATATATTAATAACAAGTCTCATTATGCATCTAGTTTCTTCTTCTTCCTCTTCCTCCTCCTCTTACTTGTTCTTCTTTGTCGTCATCGTAAAAAACACAAAAATTATTGATTCTATGTTATGTAGTTGCTACGTTAATTATTTTTAGTCCTGGAAAAACTATTCCTATAGTTTGGCCAAACGAAACTAAGGCAAGGGCTAGCGTCATAAGGTATTTAAGTCAAACTAGGGATAAAAGGTTAATAAAGATAGTTAAATATGAAATCTTTCTTTATAATAAATTGGAGGATTGAGCAAAAATATTAAGTAAATCGAGCAAAAAGCTGAGGAGAAGAAAATGAAAATCATGTTCAACCATTTATTCAAGGTAAAGGTTAATATAAATGAACTTAATGCTAGAGAAATTAAAAGTTTGTTAAAGGTATTTTCTCTTACATAAGCTAAACATGATAAAAAAGAAATAAACAACTCAATCAACAATCACAAACTTCACAGTCTCAAACACTTCACTCTAATTTCTCGCACACGACTAATAATGATGTAGATCAATGTGATGGTTTTGATGTTGGTAGTGCATCAAAAAGTTTGGGATGGAAGCAGTGCTACAATTTTTGTTTATGCACCCCCATCATGAAAATTGTCAATTTAATCTACATCGTTCTCTATTGTCGGCTCAAAATAAGAGAGAAGTGATGGAGGTTAAAAAATCTGAGATTATTGATGGAGTTGTTTCTTTCTTTCATCAAGTTTAGCTTGTGTTAGAGAATATATCTTTAACAATCATTTAGTTTCCCTAGAATCAAGTTCATTTAAATTAATCTTTTGCTCGAATAATTTGTTGTACACTATTTCCATTTACTTTTCATTATTTTGCTTGATTTTTATAATAGTTTTCGCTCGATCCTCCAATTTATCTAAAAGTTAAGTTTCATATTTGACTAACTTTTTTAACCTTACATCCTCAGTGTGACTTAAATACCTCATTAAACTAGCCCTAACCTTAGTTTCGTTTTGCCAATATATAGGAATGATTTGTACATGACTAAAAAATAATTAACACAACAACTATATCACATAGAGTAGATAATTCTTGTGCTTTTTGGACAAACTAGCTATTCTTTTACATGAATTCTTGGTTATGTTTGGTACACACACAAAAGGAGGAGAATGAGAATGAGAAGAATGAGGAGGAGGAGGAGGAGGAGGAGGAGAAGGACAAGGACAAGGAGGACAATGAGAAGAAGCACATTCTTTAGGGGCAAAATATATGAATGAATAACTAATTGTGAAGATTGAAGAAGAGCATTGAAATGTATATATAGATGCATAATTGGAATTTTTATTAACAAATAGTAAAATTATTTCAAGGAAATATAAATAATTAGGTCTAATTTTGGAAATAAATTTATTAGGACAATTTGGATTTTGGAAGAGCTACATTTTTTCTTAAAATACTTGAAAATTCAAAATTTCAACTAGAATTTCAGACCATATTTTGAGAGATATAAACTCCTAATAATTTGTGAGTGATATTGCATATATGAGAATGTATACCTAAGTGGTGGATGGTAGCGATTAACCGATCTAATAGTAAGGGGTTAAATCTTGACTACACCGGGTATTTACACAAAGTTAATGTCACGACCCCAACCCGCCGTGAGTGGCACCAACCCAAACCTATGGATAAGCGAACCAATAATAATCCAACACTTAACAACATCTAGCAGCTCAAAATTAGTTTGCATAAATAAACTAACATTCAACATCTCAAATACTAAAATAAAAATTATCTGCGGAAAAGCCTCCCTAGAACTTGAAGGTCACCGTACCAAAATATTTACCAAGTCTAGAGTACGGGGATGCAACCCCAAAAGCAAAATATAGTTTAATCCCAAAACAAGTGGGCTACAACTAATAGAAGAAAACAAGGTATATCGATCGAAGTAGCTCACCCTTGATATCTGGAACCGCTGGGACTACAAGTGAGGTCGTGCGTCAGCTGCTGGTGATAGCCTGTACTCACAAAAGAAAAGAAAATGCAGAATCAGTACTCCACCACTTTGTACTGGTAGGATCATCGGCCAGCTCCAATAACAAGATATAAACAATAAACTAATGCTGAGTAAAGAAAAGTAAGCATGTAACAGGTCAACAATGTAACTAAACTACAGGTCTCTTCCTTAACCTATCAACCACATATAATCATTTAATAATCAAGGACCAATCAGTGACCATAATCACATGTCTTATCCACACAACCTAGACCCTCCAAGTATATCTAGGACACTAATGATATTTCAATATGCAATCCCGATCTACACTAAAACCAATCTCATATTTAAATATAATCACCGGACTCTCATGGACCATATACAGAAATCACAATTCAAAATACAACTCGATCCACTCATGGAACCATCAAAAGAATACAATCAATTTAAGTAAATCAAAACCCGTACCAGGCGTGGTACTCGAGCCAACCATTGTGAATTCCCGTACCAGACGTGGTACCCCAGCCAACCAAATAGTCTCCCGTACCAGGTGTGGTACCCAAGCCAACAAATATGTAACCTTTACCTGGCGTGATACCCGAGCCCATCGAATATCATACCAAATCCAATAAATAATAAACCATGAACAAAAGCATACTTGTAAACTAACAAGCAACAAAACAAGTTCATTTCACAAGACTGATAACCGGATAAGTAGACATTCGTAACCTCATTCCCTAAGCATGCAACTCACACAATACTAGGCTATAGTGTATGAACACATATTTCATATTGGGAATATCAATAACCATCACTTACCTTGAATTACTCAAAACCTCTATTGAACCGGAGCCTTTCAATTTTCCGAAGCTCTTGCTTGTTCTTGGACTAAAAACAAACATACAATAACTACAATCAATTAACTGGCCTAAAATGCCCGAATTATACAAAATACCAATCCCCAGGCCAAACTATGATCATTCCACTCATTCCCGAGCTTTCACACCATTAATTCACCTAATTCTAATATTTTTATGAATGCATTTAGAGAATTATGGTTAAGTGATCATAACCCAACAATAACATCAAAACCCAAGAACTTCTACGCTCTAGAATCCTCTTTTTCCCAGATTCTACCATTTCTAGGTCATTCCAAACATCCCCCAAGTTCACAATTAGCAATTCTACTCCGTAGGAATTATAGTACTAAGTTAAGGGGTAGAATCCTTACCTTTGGGATAAAAAACGATTCAAAATGGAGTAACTTTGCCTAAAATCGCCATGCCCTTCTCCAAAGTGCAGTTGAGGAAAAACTAAATATTTTGGGAAAGTTTCTGCATTAAATCCTGACTTGGTCCGCTATAGCGGTCCATATACTGCTATAGCACCCCTGCTATAGCGGAACTGACCATTATAGCGGTGCTGACAAAGTTGACTTTTGTTATAGCGGATATATTACCGCTATTATAGTCAATGCTATGGCGCAGTGACAGTGCTCATCATTGGCAGAAAGTCAAAAAATCCTAGAAAAGTTCCCATTTTACAACACATCTTAAATCCTCGACATTTAGGAATAATCCCTTCACGTTAACCTAGATACCAAAAGTTTTACATACCCAAATTTACTTCTGAAAAGTCCCCCCTACTCATCTATGTCTTAGCTATTGAAAAAACTAGCTCACAACAAGACACATTACCAAATCCTCACCCGAATTGTCCTAGACCATCCCTTGCTCAGAAATCAGCCGAGACTAGGCTAGCCCAGAATTTTCAACTCTCAAACCTGGAAGTTTTCCAACTTGAAACTTGGCACAAAGAGTTTACCCATAATTACAAACCCGATCATTACAACCAATACCAATTTACCCATCGTTTGTCCCCAAACAATCAAACCCAAAAATACAAAGTAAAAGAGGGAATTTGTAGTACCTGACTCCTCAAACAAGTGAGGGTACTTGTCCTGCATTTCCTTTTCGGTTTCCCAAGTCACTTCTTCAACCTGATGATGCTTCCATTGAACCTTTACCGATGTGATCTCCTTTGTCCTCAACTTTCGGACATCCCGATCAAGAATCGCAACTGGTTACTCTTCGTACTGAAGATCCTTGTCTAATAATACCTCATATTTAATAATGTAATCCCCATCCTTGTGGTATCGCTTCAACATGTATACATGGAAGACTGGGTGAACTCCTGATAAACTGGGCGGCGGTGCTAGCCTATAAGCCACTGGCTCTACAATTTTGAGAACTTCACGTGGACAGATAAATCGGAGACAGGGCTTGCCCTTCTTGCCAAAATGCACAACCCCCTTCATTGGTGACCCTTTCAATAACATTTGATCACTAACCTAAAAATCCATGTCTCTTACCTTGCGGTCTGCATACTCCTTCTGCCTGCTCTGGGCTGCTAGCAACTTGGTCTAAATGCCCCTTGCTTTTTTCTTCACTTCCCTTACCAAGTCTATGCCCAGAGGCTTCACATCACCAGCCTCAAACTACCCTATGGGTGACCTACATCCCCTCTTATACAGTGCCTCAAATGGTGCCATATCGATACTACAATGGTAGCTATTATTGTATGAGAAATCACACAATGGTAGAAACTGGTCCCAATGACCCCCGAAGTCAATCACACATGCTCGCAGCATGTCCTCCAACACTTAGATTGTCCTCTCCGACTGACCGTCTGCTTAAGGATGGAATATGTTGTGCTGAAAGTGAGTTGAGTGACCAACTCTTCATGTAACTTACCTCAGAACTTAGAGGTAAACTGCGTACCCCTGTCTGAAATAATGGACAGTGGTACCCCATACAGTCTCACAATCTCCTTCACATAGATCTTAGCCAACTGCTGCGAATTATAGTCCACCCTAACTGAAATAAAATGAGCTGACTTGGTCAGCCTGTCCACAATGACCCAAATAGAATCCTGATTTCCCAAGGTCTTGGAAAGGCCCACCACAAAATTCATGGCTATCCTCTCCCACTTCCACTCTGGAATGTGCATTCTCTGAAGTAGTCCTGCAGGCTTTTGGTTCTCATACTTGACCTGCTGGCAATTATGACACTTGGACATGAAATCAGCTATGTCTCTTTTCATCCCGGGCCACTAGTAAAATTGCCTCAAATCCCTGTACATCTTGGTTACACCCGGATGAATCGAATATTGTGAACTATGAGCCTCTGTCAAAACCTTCTAAAATATATCATCAAACCGAGTAACACAAATCCTCCCCTTGAAGCTCATCACCCCATCAGTGCCCAAGGTGGTGTCCCCAGACTCTCCGGACACTACCTTGTTCCGAAGCTTGCTCAACTGCGAATCCTGAAGCTACTTGGCCTTTATATCTTCTATGAATGTGGAAGCTACTTGGCCTTTATATCTTCTATGAATGTGGATTTGACCTCAAAACTGGCCAACACTCCACCCTGTTCTGAGATACCCACTTGCACAAACTTTGATTCCAAATCCTGAATCTCCTTTGCCAATGATCAGTTGGACACCCCCAAAAAAGCCAAACTGCCCATGTTGATGGTCTTCCGGCTCAATGCGTCTGCCACCACATTAGCCTTAACTTGATTGTACTCGATGGTTACATCATAATCTTTCAACAACTCCATCCACCTCCTCTGTCTCAGATTCAAGTCCTTCTGAGTAAAAACATGCTGCAGACTATGATGATCGGTGAACAGTTCACACTTGACACCATAGAGATAATGTCTCCATATCTTGAGTGCAAAAACGACTGTTGCCAACTCCAAGCCGTGAGGGGTATAATTTTTCTCATGAGGCTTCAACTGCCTAGAGGAATATGCTATAACATTCCTGTCTTGCATTAACACAGCACCCAAACTTGAATGTGAATCATCATAATATTCAATGAAATCCTTACCTTCAACCGGTAAGGAAAAAAAGGAAGTTGTAGTAAGAAGCGTCTTGAGATTTTTGAAGCTCTCTTCACACTTGTCGGACCACACAAATGATACCTCTTTCTGAGTCAACATTGTCAAGTGAGTAGCGATGGACGCAAAATACTTGACAAAGTTGCGATAATACCCTGCAAGCCCCACAAAACTCCTCACTTCAGTCACAGAGCTAGGCCGAGCCCAATCCTTAACTTCCTCAATCTTCTGGGGATCCACCATCACCCCTTTCTCTGAAACTACATGCCCAAGGAAAGCGACAGAAGTCAACAAAAATTCACACCTAGAAAATTTTGCATATAACTTCTGGTGCCTCAAAATTTCCAACGCAATGCGGAGATGTTCATCATGCTCCTCCTACTCTTGGAGTAGATCAAGATGTCATCTATAAATACAATGATGAAAGAATCTAGATAATACTTAAATACCCCCATTCATCAAACTCATGAGTGTTGTCGGCGCATTGGTTAACCCAAACAACATCACTAGGAACTTGTAATGCCCATACCGAGTCTGAAAAGCATTCTTAGGAATGTCCTCAGGTCTAATCTTCAACTAATGATATCCTAACCATCAGTCAATTTTAAAAAACATAGATGCACCCTGTAGCTGGTCAAAGAGATCATCTATACGGGGTAAGGGGTACTTGTTTCGGATGTTAGCCTTATTAAATTGCATGTAGTCTATGCACAACCGCATACTACCATCCTTCTTTTTCATAAACAAAACCAGAGAACCCCAAGGTGAAACACTGGGATGGATCAAACCTTTATCTAAGAGTTCCTAAAGATGAGTCTTAAGTTCCCTCAACTCTGCTGGAGCCATACGATATGGAGGAATGAAAATTGGGCTAGTGCCCAGCTCCAAATCTATACAAAAAACAAAGTCCCTGTCCGGAGGCATACCAGGAAAATCCGCCGCAAACATCTACTGAAATTCTGAAACAACCAAAACTAACTCAATCGATGGGGATTCCATACTATTATCCTAGAGATGATCCAAAAAGGACAAACACTGTCTCCCTACTAGTTCCTAGCACGGACAAATGATATGATCTTAGTCGGCTTAGGCTTGAACACACCTTCCCACTCTAGTTTATCCTTACCCAGAATTTCTAGAGCCACAGTCTTAGCATTAAAATTCAATACTGCATGATAAGGAGCCAACCAGGTCATGCCCAAGATAACATCAAAATCTAACATGTCCAGAATGACAAAATCTACCCAAGTATGCAACCCCATGAACACCACAAATCAAGTACGATTGTCACGACCCAACTACCGGACCTTGCGGGAACCTACTCTAATCCACCTAGATAGGAGAACCCTTACCACCCGAACCAACAGGCAATGCGGAAAAGAAAATAAACCATTAAATAAGTCCCTTAAATACATGAGAAATCCTTTTTACAAATAGTTTAGAAAAATAAACGACTTAAAGAATTTGCGGAAAACATTTACAATATGAAACAACCTCCCCAGAACCTAGTCTAAGCCGGTACAAGAGCTTCTACAAGATGAGCTTATAACATAAAATGGACACAACTTCCACCATAGAAGGAAGTAGGAGCTGCTGGAAGATCACCGCAATCCTGAACCTGTGAAATATCACCAACCCTGCAACCAGACTATACCAAAAAGGTATAGCAAGAGTAGAGTCAGTACAAACACACATACTAGTACGCATCATCAGTCGACCCGAGTCCATTCCTACCATCATATAAGAAAATAGGGAAAACATGAAATAAACATTATAGCTCCCTCCTTCACCTTTAACCTTGACACTGACATCTAGGACTTCTCAAGTCACCTTGTCACCTAGAATTCCCAAGTCACCTTGTCACCTAGACTTTCCAAGTCACCTTGACACGTAGACTTCCCAAGTCACCTTTAACCTTTACCCCAGTCAACTACCTTGACTAAATATTCAGACTTAACCCGACTAACTTCCCAACCAAACCACTTATACCCGTAGTATTACTAACCAATGTCTGGCCTTTTTTAGACCTCTAGGACAACTTCCTATCCCGGTTATAACAACCAACCACTACAACCCCAGACTTTCCATCGCTTAAATACATGAGAAATCCTTTTTACAAATAGTTTAGAAAAATAAATGACTTAAAGAATTTGCGGAAAACATTTACAATATGAAACAACCACCCCAGAACCTAGTCTAAGATGGTACAAGAGCTTCTACAAGATGAGCTTATAACATAAAATGGACACAACTTCCACCATAGAAGGAAGTAGGAGCTGCTGGAAGATCACCGCAATCCTGAACCTGTGAAATATCACCAACCCTGCAACCAGACTATACCAAAAAGGTATAGCAAGAGTAGAGTCAGTACAAACACACATACTAGTACGCATCATCAGTCGACCCGAGTCCATTCCTACCATCATATAAGAAAATAGGGAAAACATGAAATAAACATTATAGCTCCCTCCTTCACCTTTAACCTTGACACTGACATCTAGGACTTCTCAAGTCACCTTGTCACCTAGAATTCCCAAGTCACCTTGTCACCTAGACTTTCCAAGTCACCTTGACACGTAGACTTCCCAAGTCACCTTTAACCTTTACCCCAGTCAACTACCTTGACTAAATATTCAGACTTAACCCGACTAACTTCCCAACCAAACCACTTATACCCGTAGTATTACTAACCAATGTCTGGCCTTTTTCAGACCTCTAGGACAACTTCCCATCCCGGTTATAACAACCAACCACTACAACCCCAGACTTTCCATCGTACTCCCAATTGACCAATCACATGGAAATCACCTAGCAACCATTGACACATGCAATGAAAACAACATAGTTATATCTAAATCCCTTTCGAATCCCGAAACTCGGACCCTCCAAGGATCCTCTAACCACACCTAAGTGTTCAACTGGGTACCCGGCCTACCCCAAGACCCATCCTTACCTCATTAATCACAATTAAACCTTGACCGTCATTAGTACACTTAATGACAATAAATTGTGAACTCATAACCTCTTTTACATAGTCCAGACCCACCTGGTTTCCCCCTAACACATCTAGGTGTTAACATGACAACCAGGTCTACACCAAGACAAACTATTAATTAACATCATAACCCGGTCTACACCAAGACCAACTAATAACGTGATATCACAACCTGGCCTATACCAAGACCAATCTCATAACATGATATAACAACCCGATCTACACCAAGACCAACTAATAACATGACAACTAAGTCTACACCAAGACCTACTAATCAACATGATATAATAACTCGGCCTATACCAAGACCAATCTCATAATATGATATAACAACCCAGCCTACACCAAGACCAACTAATAACATGACAACCCGATCTACACCAAGACCTACTAATTAACATGATATAATAACCCGGCCTACACCAAGACCAATCTCATAACATGATATAACAACATGGCCTACACCAAAACTAACTAATAACATGACAACCCGGTCTACACCAAGACCTACTAATTAACATGATATAATAACCTGGCCTACACCAAGACCAAACTCAACAGTCATATCGGGATTCTCGATCACTCAAGGACCACTACCAAATATCATAATTCAATAAAAATAGCCCAGTCCACTCACATAACCAATAATAATCAATGCAATGAAATAATATCAATGCAACACAACAATACCAATGCGATGATGCAATAACATAAACTCGTACCAGGCATGGTACCCGAGCCAACCAAATAGTAACCTATACCAGGCGTGGTACCCGTGCTAACCATTTGTTATACCTTTATAAGGCATGGTACCCGTGCCAACTGAATGTTATACATGTACCAGGCGTGGTACCCGAGGCAACTGAATGTCAACAATCCATAGTCAAATGCATGGACAAACAACTTGTAAACAAACAAGCAATTACCATTCAAATCACAGACTGTAAAACAGAAACCTTAGACATTCTACACAACTTCCCTAAGCAATGTAATTCATACAATCACTTAGATATGAGTACAAGAATATACAACATTCAAGGAAATTGTAAGACATCACCTACCCCTATTCCAGGTATATAGTTGGACCTTAACATTCGTCCGAAGACTAAAAACACTTACCCTTGTTTACACATAATGAACGGTTTCCCCTTTTTAACATAATTTAACCACCCCATTAATCTAGGACATACATAGATAGCAACAATACAAGTTTTCACTCCTAGCCCTTAGCAAACAATGATTTCTTAACATGCCTCTCGCATTCCCGAAACCTCACCTAGGAGTTTTCCATTTCATCCCCACCTAGTTGTCCTTGCAATTCCTGGTTCCCCAAACCTTCCCAACATCCCAGTCTCTGAGTCTATCATTTTTAGCATACCAAGACTACATAAACAGCCCCAAATAATTATCAATAACCCACAACTCCAATTCAACCAACTCCTAGCACATACATAACCAAACCCGAATCCGCCAGACTCCTTGCTTGGAGGCCTAAAACATGGATTCTCCATTTCACTATACAAAAGTATGGAAAGTAAACAGGTCTAACTACTCATGAAAACCTAGCCTACCTGGATGCCAAGCAGCTGCAACCGTGCATTTCTGGCTCCGTGGAGGCATTTTTGGCGGTCCTGTAATCCCGAATCTGTGGTTTCGCGTCCCTTTCACTGGAATCCCTCCTCCCCATGGCTCCCAAGCCTTTGAGCAGCCTAGGAGGGTTTTTGGAATAACTCCCACCTGTTCTTGGGGCTGAAGGGAAGAGAATAAAATTAAAAGCCTATTTTCTTAGTTTTTCTAATCCCGTCGCTCCGCTATAGCGGTCCCTGCTCCGCTATAGCAGTCCCTGCTCCGCTATAGTGGACAACTCCCGCTATAGCGGTCTTAAGCGGTGTTGACCACCTTGACCACCGCTATAGCGGTATTTTCCACTGCTATAACGAAGGCCGCTACCATGGACGATTGCGCTCGTCACAGATAGAATGTCTAGAAAACTCTCAATTTGGGCCATTTTACAACACACTTATTTTCTTGACATTTTGGAACAACCCCTTCATGTCAACCTCGATTCCAGGAGTTCTACTTACCCGAATTTGATTCTTAAAAGTCCCACAGACCCCTCTATGACTTAGCTACAAGGAAAACTAGCTTAAAACAAGACATTTAACCCAATCCTTACCCGGATTGTCCTAGACCATACCTCACTCCAAAACTGGCCGAGACTAGCCTAGCCCAGAATTTTCAACTCCCAAACCCAGAATTTTTCTAATCCAAAACTTAGCATGAATGGCTTACCCGTAATGAAAAACCTGTTCATTACAACAATAAACATGACTCACTATCAAAGACTGTCTAACCTGGGTGGAAACATTGATAAGGGAATCAAAAATATCACAATTCAAATCCAGATCCAAAGTAAACTTCACAGAAACGTAAGAGTATGTAGAAACTGGGTCAAAAATTACAGAAGCCATCCTATCACAGACAAGAATTATACATGTGATCACCGCGTCTGACGCCTCAGCCTCAGACTTCCCTAGAAAAGCATAATAGTGAGCTCGGTCATCAATTTGAGCAACTTCCCTGGCTGGCTGCGCCACTCCTCTACTCAAATCGTTCTTACCCCTGTCTCCCCGACCTTCCTGAAAGTTACCTTGCCCACCCTGTGGACCACCTATAGCATAGCCACATCTACCTGCTGGAACCACAGCCTTAAACTGTTGTTGATTCTGATTACCCATCTATCTGTGAGGGCACTCCCTCTTAAAGTGACCAAGATTACCGCAATGGAAACACCTGTGATCAAGAGTAGACCTGCTAGTAGATGTGTAAGAAGATACCTGTCCTTTAGGAGCTGAAAACTGCTGACTAGCTCCTGGACGACCACCTGTGAAAGTTGGCAGAGCTAACTGAATAGGACGGGCAGAGTACACCTGTTGATTAAAATTTCCATCGTTCCGGGACTTCTTGGCTAACACTTTAGCCTGCCCAACCTGTGTGACCCATTCTAACTTCTTGACATATTTTGTGACCTCATTGAAGCCTTTTCTTATTTAAGTCATGTGCACGGACAACACTTGCAATTCAGTATTCAAACCCTTTACAAGCAACTGAATCCTCCCTTCTTCAGAACCCAACAATTGAGTAGCAAAATGAGACAAGGCATGAAACTTGGCCTCATAAGCAAAGGCCGACATGCTACCCTATTCCAGAGCCAGGAACTCATCTTTTTTGTGATCCCTCAAGGTACGGGGCATATACTTCTCTTAAAAGAGAGCATGAAACTTCTCCCAATTCAGTGGAGGAAAGGTTGATGTCCGACATTCCACATGAGACCTTCACCATTGCTTAGCATCACCCTGCAGCTGAAAAGTGACGAACTCAACCCATGTTGTTGCACAATGCCCAGCTTGTGCAGCCTCTCATAACAGTCCAATATGAACTCATAAGCATCTTCCTTCTCAGTACCCTGAAACGTAGGAGGTTTCAGCTTAAGGAACTTAGTCAGCATCTCGTGCTCATTTCCTGTCATAATCGAACCTAGCATTGGCCTTGAGAATTTGTCTATGTCCGACGCCGCATGTATCCTAGGATCTATAGTAACCGCTGGTTAGGTGCCCAGAGCCTGATCTGCAACACCCGCGAGGGTGGCTCTAGCACCAACCAGTCCACTAAAATTCCCCACACCTGCTGAAATGCTTTAGGCGTGATAGTGGGAAGGCGTGCACCTCCAGTCGGTGTTGCCTCCACCTGTTCTTCACTCTCTTCAACAACAACTTCAACTTCCTCTTCAACCTGATCCTGAGGTGGGGAAGGGGTGGCCTCTCGTGCACTTGCAACTGCTTGAGATCCACCCATGGCGGGTGTTGCTCTACCTCGGCCCCTTCTCCTGCCCCTTCATCTACCTCTGACAACTGGGTACGTTATTGGGAACACTGGTCTCGCTCCGTTGTTCCTCGTATTAACCATCTTCAGACAGAAGAGTGAAAGATTTAGATACCAATTTGTATCACTAAATACCAATTGGAATCAGGTTATAGCACGAAGGAAGAAAGAAGAGATAGTTTTTCCTAAAGTCCTATAGCCTCTCAAAGAAAACTACAGATGTCTCGGTATCTTTCAATAAGACTCTACTAGACTTGTTTTTGTATGACGAGATCAACGAACCTAGGGCTCTGATATAATCTTTGTCACGCTCCCAACCTACCTTGAGTGGCACCCACCCAAAACTCTATGGTGAGCAAACCAATAATAATCCAACACTTAACAAAATCAAGCAGTTCAAAATTAGTTTGCATAAATAAACTAACATTCAACGTCTCAAATACTAAAATAAAATGATCTACAGAAAAGCCTCCCTAGAACCTGAAGGTCACCGTACCAAAATATCTACCAAGTCTAGAGTACTGGGATCCAAAGCAAAGAAGAGTTTAAGCCCGAAACAAGTGGGGTACAACTAAAATTAGAAAATAAGGTAGCTCGATCGAAGCAGCTCACCTTTGAGATCTAGAACCGCTGGGACTACAAGTTAGGTCGTGCATCAACTTTCGGAATATTTCCTGCACTCACAAAAGAAAAGCAAGTGCAGAATTGGTACACAACCACCATTTATTGGTAGGATCATCATCTAGCTCCAATAACAAGATATGAACAATAAACTAAAGCTGAGTAAGGCAAAGTAAACATGTAACAGGTCAACAACTTAACTAAACTACAGGTCTGTTCCATAACCTATCAAACACATATAATCAGTTAACAATCAAGGACCAATCACTGACCATAAAAACATGTCTTATCCACACAACCTAGACCCTCCAAGGATCCCTAGGACACCAACTATGTTTCAATATGCATTCCTGGCTTACACTAAGACCAACCTCACATTTAAATATAATCACCAGCCTCTCATGAACCATATGCAGAAATCATAATTCAAGAATATAACCCGGTCCACTCATGGAACCATCGAAAGAATATAATCAATTCAAGTAAATAAAAATCCATACCATGTGTGGTACCTGAGCCAACTATTGTGAATTCCCATACTAGGCGTGGTACCCAAGCCAATAGAATAGTATCCCATACCAGGCATCATACCCGATCCAACCAATATCTAACCTGTACTAGGCGTGGTACCCGAGCCAACCGAATGTCATACAAAATTCAATCAATCAACAAACTATGAACAAAAGCATACTCGTAATACAAGCAACAAAACAAGTTCATTTCATAAGACTGATAACCGGATAAGTAGACATTTATAACCTTATTCCCTAAGCATTCAACTCACACAATAGTAAGCTATAGTACATGAAAATGTATTGCATATTGGGAATATCAATAACCATCACCTACCTCGAATTACTCAAAAGCTCTATTTAACTGGAGACTTGCTATTTTCTGAAGCTCTTGCTTGTTCTTGGTCTAAGAACAAACATACAATAACTACAATTAATTAACTGGCCTAAAATACCCAGATTATACAAAATCCCAATCCCTAGGCCAAACTATGATCATTCCACTCATTCTCGGGCTTTCCCACCATTAATTCACCTAATTCCATCATTTTTATGGATACATTTAGAGAATTATGGCTAAGTGATCATAACCCAATAATAACATCAAAACCCAAGAACTTCTACACTCTAGAATCCCTTTTTTTCCAAGGATTCTACCATTCCTAGGTCATTACAAACCTTCTTCCAAGTCCACAATTAGCAATTCTACTCCATAGGAATTATAGTAATAAGTTAGAGTAGTAGAATCCTTACCTTTGGGACAAAACCTGATGCAAAATGGAGTAAGTTCGCCTAAAATTGCCCTGCCCTTCTCCAAAATGCAGTTGAGGAAAAACTAAATATTTTAGGGAAGTTTCTTCATTAAATCCCAACTCGATTTGCTATAGTGGTCCGTACACCACTATAGCGCTCCTGCTATAGCAGAACAAACTGCTATAGCGGCGCTGACCAAAGTTGACTTCCATTATAGCAGATATATTACCGTTATAGCAGTCACCGCTATGGCGCAGTGACAGCACTCATAACTGGTAGAAAGTTGGAAAATCCCAGAAAAGTTCCCATTTTACAACAAACCTTAAATCCTCAACATTCCGGAAATACCCCTTCATGTCAATCTCGATACTGGGAGTTCTACTTGCCCAAGTTCACTTCCGAAAAGTCCCTCGTACTTCTCTATGTTTTAGCTAACGAAAAAACTAGCTCACAACAAGACACATCACCCAATTCTCACTCGAATTTCCCTGGACCATCCCTTTCTCAAAAACTGACCGAGACTAGCCTAGCCATGAATTTTCAACTCCCAAACCTGAAAGATTTCCAACTTGAAATTTGGCACGAAGAGGTTATCCATAATGACGAACCCGATTGTTACAGTTAACATAACATGTCATAGTTAACTGATTTAAATAAAGGTTGAAGAAGAAAAATTGGAATAAGTAAAGATGCACAATGGGACTTGTTAATACCATACGATCAAATAATTTCATGTAGATTTTGATAACTTGTTTCAAATTTGGAAATAAATTTATATTATTTCCCAATCAATAGAATTCAATTTGCTTATAGAATATGTATCCACTTAATTTTAATTAAATATATTCACAACGTGTGGACCTTAGTCGGGTATTTTACAATCAGTTAATAACAAGTCCAAAGATGTAACAAGATCAATACATATATTGAGAAACCATAAAATAAATTTACTACACGTTAATAACAAGTCCCATTATACATCTAGTTTCTCCTACTCCTCCTCTTCTTCATTTAGTATAACTAGATCAATATTGAGATATCATAAAATAGTTTTACTATATGTTAATAACAATTCCCATTATGCATCTAGTTTCTTTTTCTTCCTCCTTCACCGCCAAAAATATAAAAATTTTCGATTCTGTGTAATGTAGTTACTACGTTAATTATTTTTAGTCCTAGAGAAACCATTCCTATAGTTTGGCCAAACGAGATTAAGGCAAGGGCTAGAATCATGAGATATTTAAGTCATACTGGGATGAAAGGTTAAGAAATATATTTAAATATGAAATCTTCCTTTATGATAAATTGGAGGATCGAGCAAAAAATATTTAAAAAATTGAGCAAAAAGCTGAGGAGAAGAAAATGGAAATCATGTTCAACCAATTATTCAAGGTAAAGGTTAATATAAATGAACTTGATGCTAGAGAAATTAAAAGTTTATTAAAGGTATTTTCTCTTGCACAAGCTAAACTTGATAAAAAGAAAGAAACAACTCAATCAACAATCACAAACTTCTCAGCCTCAAACACTTCTCTCTAATTTCGAGAAAATGACTAATAATGATGTACATCAAAGTGACGGTTTTTGATGTTGGGAGTGCATCAAAAAGTTTAGGGGTGAAAGCGGTGCTACAATTTTGTTTATGCGCACTCAACATGAAAATCATCTCTTTGATCTACATCATTCTCTATCGTCGGCTCGAAATTAGAGAGAAGTGATGGAGGTTACAAAATTTGAGATTGTTGATGGAGTGGTTTCTTTCTTCCATCAAGTTTAGCTTGTGTTAGAGAATACATCTTTAATAATCCTTTAGTTTCCCTAGAATCAAGTTCATTTAAATTAATCTTTTGCTCGAATTATTGGTTATACATGATTTCTATTTTCTTCTCCTCATTGTTTTGTTTGATTTTTCTAATAGTTTTTGCTCGATCCTCCAATTTATCTAAAAGTTAAGTTTCATATTTGACTAACTTTTTTAATCTTTCATCCTCAGTGTGACTTAAATACCTCATTAAACTAGCCCTAACCTTCATTTCGTTTTGCCAATATATAGGAATGGTTTGTACAAGACTAAAAACTAATTAACACAACAACTATATCACATAGAATAGATAAGTCTTGTGCTTTGTGGTCAAATTGCCTATTCTTTCACTTGAATTCTTGGTTGTGTTTGGTACTCACACAAAATAAGGAGAATGAGAATAAGAAGAAAAAGGAGGAGGAGTAGGAGGAGAAGGACAATGACAAGGAGGATGAGGAGGAGAAGGAGAAGAAGCACATTCTTTAGGGGCAAAATATATGAATGAATAACTAATTGTGAAGATTGAAAGAGGAGCTTTGAAATGTATATATAGATGCATAGTTGGAATTGTTATTAACAAATAGTAAAATTATTTCAAGGAAATATAAATAATTAGGTCTAATTTTGGAAATAAATTTATTGGGACAATTTGGAATTTGGAAGAGTTACATTTTTTCTTAAAATACTTGAAAATTCAAAATTCAAACTAGAATTTCAGACCATTTTTTAAGAGCTATAAAATCATAATAATCTATGAGTGACATTGCATATATGAGAATGTATACCTAAGTGGTTGATGTTAGTGATTACCCGATCTAATAGTAAGGGGTGAAAGCTTGGCTACACCGGGTATTTACACAAGGTCAATATAACATGTCATAGTTAACTGATTTAAATAAAGGTAGTAGATGAGAATTTTAAATAAGTAAAGATGCACAATGGGACTTGTTAATACCATACAATCAAATAGTTTCACGTAGATTTTGATAACTTGTTTCAAATTTGGAAATAAATTTATATTATTTCCCAATCTATAGAATTCAATGTCCTTATTGATGTAATGACCCTTCCAATTATTTTTGTGTTTATGCTTTCTTTGTACTTTTATAGCCTTCTTGTAGTAGCCCCAAGTCATTTATAGCTTGCTGGAACTGGTGGTTCGATGCCCTGGTCGTTAGTTTGGTCATTTTGGTTGTTTGCCTATTTTAGAGCTTAAACTTAGAATATTGTTGACTTTAGTCAACATTTTATCTAATGTGCTCGGAATCAAATTTTGACAGTTCTGTTAGCTTCGGAGCATTGAGTTTGGTCTAGTTGGACCTTTGGTTGAGTCCTGAGAACTTCTGGTCTGGGTTTGGTGTTGCTTTCTGTGTTTTCAGTCCATTTGGAGTTGAAAGTGTAACTTTGGTCAGCTTTCGATGATCATAGCGTCAGATTCAAAATCCAATGATTCCATAAGCTCTCAAATGTTGAGTTATGGTTAGGTAGGTATTTGGTTTGGGTTCCAGGTGAGCCGGGATCATTTCGAGTGATTGGTTGGTTTTTTTGTTAGTGTTGACTTGGGTCAACATTTCTCTGAAATGACCTTGTATGGAAGTTTCATCAATTTCGTTGAGTCTAGAACGTCATTTCCACTCTGTTAGCATTATTGGTTTATGAGTATTGATTTTTGATCGTGCCCAGAATGCCCCATAGAGTTTTAGAAATATTGCAGGTTTTTGTTATTGCAGGTGCAGGCCTCAGGCCTTAACCGCGATCACGACCCCTTCCTCGCGACCGCGATGAAGCACTTGGTCCCTTGTTCTTCGCGATTGTGACATCCCTTATCGCGAAGGTGATGAGGTCTTCTCCTTTTTGTTCTTCACGATCGCATGGCTAGTCCTCACGATCGCAATGGTGAAGCCAGCGGGGTCATTGCGACTGCATGAGGTCCCTTCACGATCGCGATGAAGGACCCCAGGGCAGTATATAAACTCCTACCTTTGTCTTCTTCACTCCAAAATATGTATTACCCATTGATTTAAGCTCCAAACTCGTCTAAACTTAGTATTGACTCACTTCTTGGTGTTGGGGTGCAAATTTCTTAGCCTTGATCGTTCCTCCATTGCTACTAGTAATTTTTATCCTCTTTAAATCCGTTAAATTGACCTCCTTGATTATTTAATTGTTCTTATAATTGGCTGGCTGGTTTGAGCCATTTCCTTGACTAAATTCTCTCTATAATCTGCGCATGCACACCTAGGGGTGTGGTAATCATTGTGCGGTCATCCGATTTTGGCTTTGAGTTACGGGGCCTATGGGCCCGTCGATGATCCAAATTTTGACCAGCTATTAATATAGCATTATGGATATCGTTAGACTCATTTTAATGTGTGATTTGTGATTTTGATAGTTTGATCATCATTCAGAGTTTCTTAGAGCGGTTCAGCCTTGGATATCGTCATCCCAGCAGCTTGTCGTCAGACACATGTAGGTTACAGTCTAAAATCCCTAGACTTAGCATATATCGGATAAAATTGTACTAATTGGCATCCTTGGGTTGGGATTTCTAGCTTGGCATCACAGACCTTGACCGCTTTTCCCTGTTCGTCCCGACTTTTTCCTTCATTGTATGTAGTATTCCTCGTAGTTTGATATTATCACCCTTGTGATCCTGTGTGACCTTGTTTTTACTTTGGACCATAGATGGTGGTCTATTTGGGGGTTTTCGTGAGTCTCAAACATTGTTATAATGTTATTAGGCTGGATATCTGTGTTGTAGAGCAATTGAAGCCTGAGCAGGATCGATAGGTTTATTATGAGCTGCTGAGTGGATATTTGTGCTTGATCATGTCATTTGTATGCATATGAAAGTTTTTTTTGCATAATTTTACTATGGTTTGGGGCTTCGGGCCTACTTGCTTGATTTTCAAAACTTTGCATGGCCTGGGGGCCCATTTTCACTGAAAATGACTTGGAAATGGTTTGGTCTTGATTTATGGATCTTCTTTGGGTAAAAGATTTAAGTATGGTTTCCATCACTGTTTTTACTACTATAGCTAGACTCGGCAGGGCCGTAGTACTAGATGGATTTTCTTATTGATTTGAGATGGTATTAGACTCGGTCGGACAGAGCATCAGAGATATTTTACCACTTTTTTAGACCCGGTTATGCCCGAGCACCCTTGGTGGGGTTTTGAGATGTTTTCTACTATTTTAGACTTGGACAGAGTCTGCGCATGCATATATGGGACTTGAGTCTCCAGCTTGGATCCAGATCCACTCCGGATGATATTTTTGAGATTAAGATATAGTATGGGGTCTGGACCTCTATGGACCTTATAGCTCGGCTTAAGAATAATTATTACAATTACACACACAATGACATTCAGGGATCTAGAACAGTTAACCAGTTCAAACATAAGTACAAATTAAACATTTTTTGGAGGGGGGATCCTTTTCAGTTCAACTTTCAAAAAGCCATGCTTGCTATAGACACCACAATACAACACAAACAAAATTTAAAATGACAACCTAAACGTGACGGTTCTACTAGATAGCACATCGAGGGAAAAGAAACATGGCAACAAAAACCCTCGAAAGTGATGGACTCACAAGTATCCCAAAACCCTCAACTTAGACTCATGCATTGTCTCTAATGCATACATGTGAAAGATAAAACTGTGAGAGAAAGGAATACCTGTGAAGCCCTTAGGCCTCAGAATCTGGTACGATTTTGGAGACCGTCGGGGTCTCCAAGGTAGAAGTAGTCTTTGGAACAGGTGCAAGCAACATCATCCAGTTGAGCTCCAACTTTCTCTTTTATCGGCTATTCGAGACAGCTTCATCACTCTTTCTAACTCCTTTGCATTGTTGGTTCTCTTTCGGTGTTTTCTTTTCTTTGATTTGTTCTCACCGCTTGCATCTATAGGTTTCTCTACCTGCAATCCCAACATCCTCTTCATAACAACTAGGGTCTCAACAACACCCTTCTCCTCAATATGCACATCCGTAAGGGCTTCATCAAAAACATTGATAACCAAGACCACCCTCATGTCTCTTGGTGGCTTCATCAATTTACACGCATCAAACTTGACCAATTCATTGTTCAGTCTGAATGTCAGTTCGTTTCTTTTCATGTCGACCAACACTCTTGTTGTGGCTAACAATGGCCGTCCCAAGATTATGGGAACTTCAAAGTCCACTTTGCAATCTAAGATTACAAAGTCAACTGGGAACATAAACTTACCAATCTTCACTAGCACAACATACAATATTCCCACCAGTCGCTTTACTGAACGGTCGGCCATTAACACCCTCATGGTAGTTGGTTTGGGGGCTCCCAAGCCCAACTGGTTATAGACTGATAGCGGCATCAAGTTGATGTTATCACCAAGATCACATAAGGATTTTTCAAAATTAGACTTCCCAATTGTACAGGGAATAGTAAAAGCACCTGGATCTTCTTTCTTTTGCACTAACGATCTTGAAGAAATAGCACTGCAGTGGTGGAGGTTATCTTCCGGTTCAAAGCTTACTAACTTCTTCTTGGAAATCAAGTCCTTCATGAACTTGTCATATTCGGGCATTTGCTCAAGAGCGTCCACTAGTGGGATGTTCACTGATATCTGCTTGAGCATGATCATGAACTTGTGGAACTTGCTATCTTCTACTTTTTTCTTTAACCGTTGTGGGAAAGGAGGAGGTGGCCGAGGCATCATAGTTGGAAGTTTTCAACTTCCTTGCCTTTGTCCGTGAGCACTTGAGTAGCATCCTCTACCACATTTTCATACGCAACATCACCTTTCTGAGTCTGAATTACCAAATGTGGTTCCGATAATGTTTTACCGTTTCTCGTAGTGATCGCTATACAACTCCCATCATTCCTCGAGTTTTGAATGGTGTCACTCGGATAGGTACCTGTCTTTCTTTAATTTAGAGACGCCGAGATTTGACTCACTTGTTGCTCTAATTGCTTGATCGAGGTGAAATGTGAATCCACCACCCGACTCATTGCTGATAATTCAGTCATCGTCTCCTTTACCCCAGAGTCAGTCGATTCTACCTTCAACAACATCTTAGCCATCATATTATCCAGTTTGGACGTCCCTGACTCATTTCTAGCTTTGTCACAATTACCAGGTGGTATATATAATCCACCTCTATCATCTTTGCTCCTCCAATCACCTTGATCTCGACTCTTATAACCCGTCTTTTCATAGTAATTATTCCGACCTTGGTTTCCTTGGCCATAAGCCTGGAAAACACGCAAACAATTGGCCTCTTCATCAAACCCAGACTCTGCTGCTCTACTTTGGGAACCCACAACTTTCACTTTCTCAATACCTCCTGACAACAAATGCTTTGTCAGTAGGTCCATTTGCGTTTTCAGATGGGCCATATCTTGGTCCCGCTCTTCCTCCTTCCTTCGCTGCTCTGCTGACATACCAATTGCATAAGTGCTAGCTCCTACCTCTGTATCCCGTGTATGCCAGGCCCTGTTGGTTTTGGTGAGCCGATCCAAAATAGTTGTGGCCTCAATAAAAGTGAGACCAATAAATGCTCTACCTACTGCGTTATCCAGTGTCGGCTTGGTAGCCGAATTCAGTGCCCTATAGAATGTCTGCATCAAAAAATTGTCGATAAACTGATGGTTTGGGCATTGTGTCAGCTTTTTCTTAAACCGCAACCAGGTCTCATGTCAGGCCTCATGAGGTTGTTGCCTGAAATTGTTGATTTCGTCCCTCAACTATATCATCCTAGAGGGAGGAAAGAACCTTTCTAGGAAATCTTCTTTCAACTCTCCCCAGGTTGTTATAGAATCGGGAGTTAGCACAGTCAACCACATCGCTACTTCATCAGACAGAGACAGTGGGAACAACCTAAGCCTGATGGCCGTCTGATTCACTCTCGACAATTCAAACGACTTGCAGATGCTCACAAAATTCATCAGGTGCCTGTTGGGGTCATCACCAGCCACACCACGAAACAACCCTCTCAAATTCAACAGCTGAATCATTGTGCTAGTAATGTTGAACTTGGCCCCGGGCGTTAGCGGAGGAAAAATAATGGCGCCCGTAGCACCAACTCCATCTAATGCAATATCATCCTCGATATCCTCAGCATTTAAGTGATAATGAGCCCGTTGAGCCTATTGTTCTGCAGCGAGCCTTGCTGCCTCCTGCTGTTGTGCATTCATGGTTTGCCTTAGCATTCTTGCGAGCTCGGGGTCATAGGGTAATATTTGTTCACTCGAGCGTCGGGTACTTGGCATGCACAACTCTGTACCCTGTAACAAACAAAAACAACAACTAAAAGTAAAAGCAGGAAATATTACTAAGAGTCAAATAAACACACCGGACTAAATAAACAACCGTATTCCCCGACAGCGCCGCCAAAATTTGATACGCCCAAATTACACTTCAATTAAGAAGCGCAAGCGGTCGTCGTCAAATATAGAACCCAACTGAGGTTGGGGTCTATCCCACGGGGAATAAAGTGTAAATTAAGTCGTTAGTAAATTACTTGACTATTAATCAATAGATTCCGGTGATTTGGGGGGGATTTAAATGTCAAATTCACACAAGTTTACTAACAAGCAGCAAATTTTCAAGAGTTTATAATCAATGTGAGAATGAACTAGGGAAGTGTTCACCATGGCATTGTAACAATTTCGACTAAAAGCTTAACCGGGTTCTTTCTATATGTACATCACGATGTGACTGAATTAATGGTATCATCTAAACGTTTCTCAACCAAATAGACGAATTTCCATTTCAATTCTCTCGAACTTGAAAAGGTGAAATTTCTTATTTCAATCCTAAACATCAAGTAGATTAATCTAGTTACAGCATTAATCATAAGACGAGAATTGGTAGTCTCGAATCCTCGTAGTTAATCAAATTTCTCGGTTTCAATCTCTTTGTTCAAGCAAATCAAACCTAGGTATGTTCTAATGTTTGCAAAAATTAGAAAACGTAAATAACGAATGATTAACAACGTGACAACATATAAATTGAACCCAATGCTACCCGGAATCTATATTGCTACTTTTGCCAGGGTTCCCACAACCCTAGTTGTGGGAGTTTTAGCCACTCATGCTTGCAAAACAAAAGAATAAAGTAATAGTATTCATAATAATAAGAAAAGGTTCTTACAAAGTAGATGAACACAAGCTTCAAGCTTTCCAAGAATAATAAGCCAAAATCCCAAGAACAATCGAAGAAGAAGAAGAAAATGTGTTTGTGTCGTGTTTTCTCCTCCCAAAATCGTCCAAAACATCTCACAAAATATTAGTTAATGAATTTCTAAATAACCCTAAGATTGGGTATTTATAGCAGTCCAGGAAATAAAGTCCAAAAATAAAAATTTTGGAATTCCGCTTTGCCTTGACGGGTCATCTGACGGACCGTCATGCATGTGATTGGCCATCACTCCAACCGTCGCCACTATCTAGTGTATGATCTCCATTAGCTCTAACTTGACGGCTTCCCTGATAGTTCATCAGCCTGTTGATGGACCGTCACTTAAACCGTCGCCACTATCCAGTGATTCAGTGCCTGGCTGTCTAATCCTGATGGCTTGGCTGACAGTCAGTCACAGGTGTGACGGCCTGTCAAGCCAACCGTCACCCATATCCAGTGCCTCCTCTAGCTGCTTCCAGGCTTGGTGGCTCCCCTGATGGTCAGTCACCTATGTGACGAGCCATCAGGCCCTCCGTCATGCCTAACCAGTGTTACTTAGCTTGAGTATTTTTCACTCCCTTTCTATCCTTGTCTCCATTTCCTGCAAATACAACATAAAAACATCAAAAACGACAATGGTTGCTTGAAAACTCATGATTACTCTTAGTTAAAGGAGTCAAATGTGCCAAAGAATGGCGGCAGATCAACACCCTCAACTTAAAACGTTCGCTTGTCCTCAAGCAACATGACAACAAAAACAAAAAGATGACTCAACTAAGAAAACAAATACGTGTCACTAGCAAATCATGGCCATTCAACAGCTTATTCAATTTAAATCAAGCCCACCCGGTAACACACAAATGTATGAAAAGCTAACTTGTAAGGATCCAAACATGTCATTCCGATATGATAGAATATTTTGCATACACATACAACAGTTATCCCAACAGTCAGTATATAACACAGAAATCTCGGTGCCCTCACCACAAAGAAGTCCCACACAAAATATTTGGGACTAGGTAAGGCGCTCATACTCACAAACGATTTCAAACAATGCACTTGCGATGCCATAAGCTTTCCCTTGCTATTCTATTTCAATTTTTCAGAAAGCCGCTCAAGATCACTACAGGACTTGTTTTGGCTTGTAATGAGGCTTCGGGTGCAGGTAGGATACATTTAGGTGTTAGTGACTAAGCCCTCCTTGGAATCACTGACCTACTATTTCCACTTAACTTTACTTCGTCCATCCTTATTCACCTTTTTATTCTCTTCTTTCTAGCTACAGGTGCGGCCTCTTTATTCAGACAATTCTTTATCATCTCTTTTTCATTTCTTTTTCTTTCTTTTTCTTTCTTTTATTAGGAACACACCTTCAATTTTCATTCTATCCACAACTTATCTTATCCATACTATTTTTCTTATCATTTACCTTTATAGTAGCCACCCTCAACTTAGGCTGATTGTCTGAGTTGAGGTGCACGATGTCCAAGGAAGGACCAGAGCCAAAATAGAGACTCAAAGTTAAAAGGGAAAGGTAAGAGGTTATCGGATGAACAAAGTCAACTTAACCCCATTTTTCTTATCATGTACCTCTAGAGTATCCACCCTCAACTTAGGCTAATTGCCTGAGTTGAGGTGCACGATGTCCAAGGAGGGACTAGGGCCAAAATAGAGACTCAAAGTTAAAAGGGAAAGGTAAGAGGTTATCTGAAGAACAAAGTCAACTTTGTTTCAAACAGAGATCAAAGGGGTTATTTACATTTGGATGGTCTTTTAGGCTAAGTGGACTGCACACAAAAAAAAGGGCTTGTGATCCTTTCCTAAGCAACTAACTTTGAACTTAACAAAATAGGCCGGGCAAGTTCTAGATGCATGCACAGAGTAAGAATTTATAACAATAATCTCATACACACTTGGCACCAAGAAACCATACTACTACCAACTATCAAAATAACAGCTCGGCTTAAGCACAATTATTACAATTACACACACAATGACATTCAGGGATCTAGAACAGTTAACTAGTTCAAACATAAGTACAAATTAAACATTTTTTGGAGGGGGGCTCCTTTCAAGTTCAACTTTCAAAAAGCCATGCTTTCTATAGACACCACAATATAACACAAACAAAATTTAAAATGAAAACCTAAACATGCCGGTTCTACTAGATAGCACACCGAGGGAAAAGAAACACGGCAACAAAAACCCTCGGAGGTGATGGACTCACAGGTATCCCAACACCCTCAACTTAGACTCATGCATTATCTCCAATGCATAAATGTGAAAGATAAAACTGTTAGAGATAGAAATACCTATGAAGCCCTTAGGCCTCAGAATCTGGTACGATGTTGAAGACCGTCGGGGTCTCCAAGGTAGAAATAGTCTCTGGAACAGGTGCAAGCAACATCAGCCAGTTGAGCTCCAACTTTCTCTTTTATCGGCTCCTCGGCTATTCAAGACAGCTTTGTCACTCTTTCTAACCCCTTTTCATTGTTGGTTCTCTTTCGGTGTTTTATTTTCTTTGATTTGTTCTCACCGCTTGCATCTATAGGTTTCTCTACCTGCGATCCCAACATCCTCCTCATAACAACTAGGGTCTCAACAACACCCTTCTCCTCAATATGCATATCCGTAAGGGCTTCATCAATAACATTGATAACCGAGACCACCCTCATGTCTCTTGGTGGCCTCATCAATTTACACACATCAAACTTGACCAATTCATTGCTCAGTCTGAATGTCAGTTCGTTTCTTTCCATGTCGACCAACACTCTTGCAGTGGCTAACAATGGCCGTCCCAAGATTATGGGAACTTCAAAGTCCACTTCGCAATCTAAGATTGCAAAGTCAGTTGGGAATATAAACTTACCAATCTTCACTAGCACATCATACAATATTCCCACCGATGACTTTACTGAACGGTCGGCCATTAACACCCTCATGGTAGTTGGTTTGGAGGCTCCCAAGCCCAACTGCTTATAGACTGATAGCGGCATCAAGTTGATGCTATCACCAAGATCACATAAGGATTTTTCAAAATTAGACTTCCCAATTGTACAGGGAACAGTAAAAGCACCTAGATCTTCTTTCTTTTGCACTAACGATCTTGAAGAAATAGAACTGCAGTGGTGGAGGTTATCTTCCGGTTCAAAGCTTACTGACTTCTTCTTGGAAATCAAGTCCTTCATGAACTTGTCATATTCGGGCATTTTCTCAAGAGCGTCCACCAGTTGGATGTTCACTGATATCTGCTTGAGCATGATCATGAACTTGTGGAACTTGCTATCTTCCACTTTTTTCTTTAACCATTGTGGGAAAGGAGGAGGTGGCCGAGGCATCATAGTTGGAAGTTTTTCAACTTCCTTGCCTTTGTCCGTGAGCACTTGAGTAGCATCCTCTACCATATTTTCATCCGTAACATCACCTTTCTGAGTCTAAATTACCGAATGTGATTCCTATAATGTTTTACCGCTTCTCATAGTGATCACCATACAACTCCCATCATTCCTCGGGTTTTGAATGGTGTCACTCGGCAAGGTACCTGTCTTCCTTTGATTTAGAGACGCCGAGATTTGACTCACTTGTTGCTCTAATTGCTTGATCAAGGTGGAATGTGAATCCACAACCCGACTCATTGCTGATAATTCAGTCATCATCTCCTTTACCCTGGAGTCAATCAATTCTACCTTCAACAATATCTTAGCCATCATATTCTCCAGTTTGGATGTCCCTGACTCATTTCTAGCTTTGTCATGATTACCAGGTGGTATATATAATCCACCTCTATCATCTTTGCTCCTCCAATCACTTTGCTCTCGACTCTTATAACCCAGCTTTTCATAGTAATTATTCCGACCTTGGTTTCCTTGGCCATAAGCATAGAAACCACCCAAATAATTGGCCTCCTCATCAGACCCAGACTCTGCTACTCTACTTTGGGAACCCACAGCTTTCACTTTCTCAATACCTCCTGACAACAAATGCTTTGTCAGTAGGTCCATTTGCATTTTTTAGATGGGCCATATCTTGGTCCCGCTCTTCCTCCTTCTTGTGCTACTCTACTGACATAACTATTGCATAAGTGCTAGCTGCTACCTCTGTATCCCGTGTATGCCAGGCCCTGTTGGTTTTGATGAGCCAGTCCAAAATAGTTGTGGCCTCAATAAAAGTGAGACCTATAAATGCTCCACCTACAGCGTTTATCCAGTGTCGGCTTGGTAGCCGAATTTTGTGCCCTATAGAATGTCTGCTTCAAAACATTGTCGGTCAACTGATGGTTTGGGAATTGTGTCAGCTTTTTCTTGAACCGCAACCAGGTCTCATGTAAGGCCTCATGAGGTTGTTGCCTGAAATTGCTGATTTTGTCCCTCAACTGTATCACCCTAGAGGGAGGAAAGAACCTTTCTAGGAAAGCTTCTTTCAACTCTCCCCAGGTTGTTATAGAATCGGGAGTTAGCTCAGTCAACCACATCGCTACTTCATTAGACAGAGACAGCGGGAACAACCTAAGCCTAATGGCCGTCTTATTCACTCCCGACAATTCAAACGACTTGCAGATGCTCACAAAATTCATCAGGTGCCTGTTGGGGTCATCACCAGCCACACCACGAAATAATCCTCTCAAATTCAACAGCTGAATCATTGTGCTTGTAATGTTGAACTTGGCCCCGGGCGCTAGCGGAGGAAGAACAATGGCGTCCATAGCACCAACTCCATCTAATGCAATATCATCCTCGATATCCTCAGCATTTAATTGATGATGAGCCCGTTGAGCCTGTTGTTCTGCAGCGAGCCTTGCTGCCTCCTGCTGTTGTGCATTCATGGTTTGCCTTAGCGTTCTTGCGAGCTTGGGGTCGTAGGGTAATATTGGTTCACTCGAGCATCGGGTACTTGGCATGCACAACTCTGTACCCTGTAACAAACAAAAACAACAACTAAAAGTAAAAGCAGGAAATATGACTAAGAGTTAAATAAACACACTGGACTTAATAAACAACCATATTCCCCGGCAGCGGCGCCAAAATTTGATACGCCTAAATTACAATTCAATTAAGAAGCGCAAGTGGTCATTGTCAAATATAGAACCCAACCGAGGTTGGGGTCGATCCCACAGGGAATAAAGTGTAAATTAAGTCGTTAGTAAATTACTTGACTATTAATCAATAGTTTCCGGTGATTTGGGGGGGATTTAAATGTCAAATTCACACAAGTTAACTAACAAGCAGCAAATTTTCAAGAGTTTATAATCAATGTGGGAATGAACTAGGGAAGTGTTCACCATGGCATCGTAACAATATCGACTCAAAGCTTAACCGGGTTCTTTCTATATGTACAGCACGATGTGATTGAATTAATGGTATCATCTAAATGTTTCTCAACCAAATAGATGAATTTCCTTTTCAATTCTCTCGAACTTGAAAAGGTGAAATTTCTTATTTCAATCCTAAACATCAAGTAGATTAATCTAGTTACAACATTTATCATAAGACGAGAATTGGTAGTCTCGAATCCTCGTAGTTAATCAAATTTCCCGGTTTTAATCTCTTTGTTCAAGCAAATCAAACCTAGGTATGTTCTAATGTTTTCAACCTTTAGAAAATGTAAATAATGAATGATTAAGAACATGACAACATATAAATTGAACCCAATGCTACCCGGAATCTATATTGCTACTTTTGCCATGGCTCCCACAACCCTAGTTGTGGGAGTTTTAGCCACTCATGCTTGCAAAACAAAAGAATGAAGTAATAGTATTCATAATAATAAGAGAAGGTTCTTACATAATAGATGAATACAAGCTTCAAGGTTTCCAAGAACAATAAGCCAAAATCCCAAGAACAATCGAAGAAGAAGAATAAAATGTGTTTGTGTCATGTTTTCTCCTCCCAAACTCGTCCAAAACGTCTCACAAAATATTTGTTAATGAATATCTAAAATAACCCTAACATTGGGTATTTATAGCAGTCCAGGAAATAAAGTCCAAAAATAGAAATTTCGGAATTCCACTTCACCTTGACGGGTCGTCTGACGGACCGTCATGCATGTGATTGGCCATCACTCCAACCGTCGCCACTATCCAGTGTATGATCTCCATTTGCTCTAACTTGACAGCTTCCTTGACGGTTCATCAGCCTGTTGACGGACCGTCCCTTAAACCATCGCCACTACCCAGTGATTCAGTGCCTGGCTGTCTCATTCTGACGGCTTGGCTGACGGTCAGTCACAGGTGTGATGGCCCGTCAAGCCTATCATCACCCATATCCAGTGTCTCCTCTAGCTGCTGTCAGGCTTGGTGGCTCCCCTGACGGTCAGTCACCTGTGTGACGAGCCGTCAGGCCCTTTGTCATGCCTAACCAGTGTTACTTAGCTTGAGTATTTTTCACTCCCTTTCTATCCTTGTCTCCATTTCCTGCAAATACAACATAAAAATATCAAAAACGACAATGGTTGCTTGAAAATTCATAATTATTCTAAGTTAAAGGAGTCAAATGTGTCATAGAATGGCGGCACATCAATCTGGCTCTTATATACCATGATACCAAGTTTTGGGTGTTTGTTTATCTTCCGCATGGTTTATATATACTCCTGTTGTTACTTTTCTTCTCGTATAACACTTGCTTCCGTTTATATTATTTGTTCTTCCGCTTACCTGTTAGATAGTAGCCAATTACTAGCCATTTTGGGATATGCGGATTGGTTCGCCTACTAAGGGGTTGTAGGTGCCAACATGACCGAGAAATCAGGTCGTGACAGCTTGGTATCAAAGCCCAGGTTCACCAGTGTCATTGATATAGGAGCCAATATCTAGTAGAGTACTACGGATTAGGGCGGAGACATCCGTACTCAATCATTAGGAGGCTATATTGACATCTTAGGAAATATGACTCTTTCATTGCTTCTGTATCGTACGTAGTATACTTGAAGTTTCTTGAAATCTCATTTGTTCTAGTTCATTCTTCCATAGATGATTTGTACAAGAACATCGAAGTCAGGCGGAGATGAGCCTTTGACTCTAGCTTGGGGCTGGGAAGGTCGTATAGGTAGAGGTCGAGGACTTCCCCGAGCAGTGGCACCTGCTAGAGCTGATAGAGTTAAGATAGATCTCGAGAATTATTTTAAGCCATAGTTTTCTCCTGGGGAGTATGTGGACCAGGGTGGTATCCTAGGTACCACCAGCTTCAGCCCAACTTCAGTCTTCAGATATTTAGGGTTTACTGTTATAATTGTTGGGTATGATTGGAGAGCGGCCTTCTGGGGCAGCACATACGTCCGCTTAGGGGGAAGACCTTGGTGCATTGAGTTTAGTAGCATCGCCTGCGATTGTGGCTCCTCGTGTCGAGGTTATTCCAGTCCAATCAATTGCACAGCCTCTTGCTCCTCACCCAGCTATGACAGAGATGGAGCAGAAGGTGCTGGGTAGATTCTTAAGGTTTGCACCTCTAAGGTTTGCAGGTATTCCTAGACATGACCTCCATGATTTTATTACTACCAATGAGGAGATGTTTCACCATATGAGGTTGTTGGAGATTCACGGGGTTGGCTATACTACATAACAGTTGGAGGGCCCAGTAAAGTTATGGTGGAGGGCCCAGGTTGCTTGCATACTATCATCGTCACCTTCTTTGACTTGGTCCTCTTTTTATGATGCCTTTATGGCTAAGTTCTTACCTCAGAGTAACAGAGAGCGATGGAGAGAGGACTTCACCAGACTTACTCAGGATATTATGACCGTCTCAGAGTACGAGACCCATTTCCAGCAGCTTGCTCCATTTGGGGCCATAATTATTCCTACTAAGTCTTACAGAGTCTATAGATTTGTTTGGGGGCTACGGAGAGATTTTAGAGAGCCTGTAGAGATTTTTCTAGTGGTTGGTTATTCCAGGCTATTGTGGAATATGTTCGTACTACAAAGGATTCTCATCATCATAACACCGGGGCCAGAGATAAGAGGCCTCAACATCAGGACAATTATAGTGATTCTCATCATGGTGGTAGGGGTTCAAGGTAGTAGGGCCGAGGTTATCAGCTGCCGCAGCATCAGGGTCAGACTAGTCGATCGGTTCAGGCATCAATCCAGGCTTCTGGTTCCCAGTTTGAGCTGGGTCAGAGTAGTCAGCATGGTCATAGTGGTCAGCCATCGAGAGGTACAGATTCTGAGGTATCAGGTTGTGGTGGCCATACATGTTCCGCTGGTTTATCCTGATAGAGTAGGTCATCAGGGGATTGTTTTACTTATGGTGTGGTTGGTCATTATGCCAGATATTACCCCCACTAAGGTACAGTCTAGCCTGCCGCTCAGCCATCTCATCATATTCGCTCAATTCAGCCACCGACACAAGAAGGTGGTAGTCAGGGTAGAGTTTATGCCCCATGAAGTAGGACATGTGGTAGGGATGGAAATTGGTGAGGTGGTGGTCATCATAGTGTTCTATATGGTCCTTGGAAGATCAGAGGCAGAGGCCTCGAATGCTGTGATTATAGGTACGATCTCTGTTTGTCATCGGCTAATTTATGCTTTATTTGATCTTTGATCCACTTGTTCATATATATCTACCTATTTTATGCCTTGTCTGGGGTTGGCTAGTGAGTCATTGTTAGTGCATGTATCTGTATCAACCCTAGTAAGAGATTCTTTAGTAGTGAATCAGATTGTGAGATCTTGCATAATATCTGTGGGTGATTTGGAGAATTGAGGTGACCTGTTGATTCTTGATATGGTAGATTTCAATGTGATTCTAGGAATGAGATTTTATTGTCGGGGCAAGCTTAGCCCAAGGTATATTGAGCCGTTTGATATCCTCCAAAGAGTTGGTAGTGTTGCCTATCAATTAGCTCTGCCTCTAATATTTTCTGCCATGCATCTGGTGTTTCATGTTTCGATGTTGCAACGGTATGTTCTAGATAAGTCTTACGTGTTGTAGTGGGCCACAGTTAAGTTGGATAAAAGGTTAGCTTATGTTAAGGAGTCGATTGCTATTGTAGCCAGAGATGTCAGGAGGTTGAGATCTAGGGAGATTTTGGTTATGAATGTTTAGTGGCTGTATCATCTGGTTGAGGAGGCTACCTGTGAGACCGAGAGAGATATACGGACCCTGTATCCATAGTTGTTTGAGCCTTGAGGTACCTCTTTCTTCTTGACTTTCGAGGATGAAAGTTCTTTTTAGTAGTGGATGATGTAATGACCCTTCCAGTTATTTTTGCATTTACGCCTTCTTTGTACTGTTAGAGCCTTCCTGTAGCGGCCCCATGTCATTTATAGCTTGCTGGAATCGATGGTTTGGTTCCCTGGTAATTCTTTTGGTCATTTTGGCTGTTTGCCTATTTTAGAGTTTAAAGTTAGAATAGCATTCACTTTATTCAACATTCTTAGCTAACGTGCTCGGAATTGAATTCTGATAGTTCTGTTATCTCCAAAGCATTGAGTTTGGTCTAGTTAGACCTTTAGTTGAGGCCTAAGAACTTTTGGTGTGGGCTTAGTATCACTTTCTCTGTTTTCAGGCCATTTGGAATTGAAAGTGTAACTTTGGTCAACCTTTGATGATTGGAGCGTCAGACTCAAAATCCGACAATTCCATCAGCTCTGGAATATTATGTTTGGGTTAGGTAGGTGTTTGGTTCGGGTTCTAGGTGAGTCGGGCTCATTTTGAGTGATTAGTTGGCTTTTTTTGTTAGTGTTGACTTGGATCAACATTTCTCCAAAATGACCTTGTAGGGAAGTTTCCTCGATTCCGTAATAACTAGAAATGTTGCAGCTTTTTGTTGTTGCAGGGGCAGGCCTCAGGCCTTAATCGCGATTGCGAGCTCTTCCTCGCGATCGCAATGAATCACCTGGTCCCTTTTTCTTCGTGATCGCGATGTCCCTTTTTGGGACCGCGATGATGCCTTCTCTTCATTATTCTTTGTGACCGCGTGGCTAGTCCTCATGATCGCAATGGTCTATCCAATATATTCATTACGACTACGTGGGGTCTCTTCTCGATCGCGATGAAGGACCCGTGGGCAGTATATAAACTCCTAACTTTGTCTTCTTCACTCCAAAATATGAATTCCTGAGTCATTTAAGCTCGAAACTCGTCTAAGCTCAGTATTGACTCAATTCTTGGTGTTGGGGTGCAAATATTTTGGCCTTGATCGTTCCTCCATTGCTACTGATAAGTTTTATCCGGTTTAAGTCTGTTAAATTTGCCTCCTTGATTCTTTAATTTTTCTTATAATTGGCTGGTTGGTTTAAGCCATTTCCTTCACTAAATTCTTTCTATAATCTGAGCATGCACACCTAGGGGTATGGTGATCATTGTGTGCTCATCTGATTTTGGCTTCAGGTTGTGGGGTCCAAAGGCTTGTCGGTGACCCAAATTTTAACCCAGCTATTACAATAGTGTTATGGGTATCATTAGACATTCCTTGGGTTGGGATTTCTAGCTTGGCACCACAGACCTTGATCGTTTTCCCTGTTCGTCCTGTTTCTTTCCTCCGTTGTGTGTAGTATTCCTCGTAGTTTGATATTATCACCCTTGTGCTCATATGTGACCTTATTTTTACTCTAGACCATAGATGGTGGGCTATTCCGGGGTGTCCGTGAGTCCCAGACATTGTTATCGTGATATTAGGCTGGCTATTTGTGTTGTAGAGTGATTGGAGACTGTGAAGGGACGATATGTTGATTATGAGCTGCCGGGTGGCTATTTGTGTTTGATCATGTCATTTCCATGCATATGAAAGGGTTTTTTGCATATTCTTTCTATGGTTTGGAGCTTCAGGCCTACTTGCTTGATTTTCTAAACTTTGCATGGCCCTGGGGCCCCATTTTTTTACGGAAATGACTTGGAAATGGTTTGGTCTTAATTTGTGGATCTTCTTAGGGTAAAAGATTTAAAGCATGGTTTCCATCACTATTTTTACTACTATTGCTAGACTTGGGAGGGCCGTAGTGCTAGATGGATTTTCTTACTGATTTGAGATGGTATTAGACTCGGTCAGATCGAGCATCAGAGATGTGTTACCATTGTTTTAGACCCGGTTATGCCCGGGCACCCTTGGTGGGGTGTTTGAGATGTTTTCCACTATTTTAGACCTGGACAGAGTCTGGGCATGCATATTGGAGACTTGAGTCTCTAGCTTGGATTCGGATCCACTCCGGATGATGTTTTCGAGATTGAGATATAGTATGGGGTCTAGGACCATCATGGACCTTGTTGTTTCGGACTAGGGGCCTTGGGTTGCATATGCCTAAGCAGGGGTATACGGCGGAGTAGAGGTATACTAGCAGTGTCCTTCGATGGAACCTACCTGTTGGGCCCGTTCGGTGCCGGAGAAGGTACATACAGAGTAACTATTCCACCCAGAGGTCATCATGCATCATATCATTCATTGTTGAGACTCCACCCTTCTTTGTTGTTTCTTGAGTGTATGCTCCAGTTGTATCGGTAGGTGGAGGGTTTGTTTTCACTTATTTGCATTCCTCGGTTGTATGGGCGGTCGGGGGACTGTAGGTAGACTCTTGTTACTTTATCGCGATATTATTCCCTGCCATATCTATATGTGAGGATGGATTCTTTGAGGTTGTTAGTTTTTTGACTTGAGATTGGTATGATTAATGTGGATATTAATTCCTATTTCCGAGCATGCCTACCCTTATTATTCTTCTCCCTTCCCTGTCTATCTGAGGTTATGGTATACCGCCCAGTTCTAAAATTACTATATATATTGTTATTGCAAGGACCCCAGGTGTGTCATTTCTTACTATCACCTATGCCTATCGTATATATTCTACTTTCTAGCCTTGTATGTTGTTTTCCTGTTGTCTTCCATCTAGGCTAGTTTCTGTGTACCTCTTCGTAGATTTCCATGACTATTTGTGTACCTCTTTGTAGATTTCCATGACTATTTGTTTCTAATCTATCTGTTACTATGCTTTTATCTTATATGTGCCCAGTCGGACTATGATACCTAGTAGGTACCATTTGCTTCACATGTGGTGCTCATACTACACTCTGCATCTTCTGGTGCAGATCCTAGTGTGGGCCATCGCTTCTAGCTCGTTGGAGACTCGTGGTTAGAGATTTTGGACCGTTCCAAACTGAGGGTGAGCTCTTGGCGATCGGAGCTTAGCTTTTAGTTATATTTTGCATCATTTACTCTATTACTACTCGGAGAAATTTGTATATTGTATTTTGGAACCTTCTACTCCTTATGTAGATCCGGCTCTTATATACCATGATACTAGGTTTTAGGTGTTAGTTTAGCTTCCACATGTTTTATATATACTGTTGTTGTTACTTTTCTTCTCATATAACCCTTGCTTCAGTTTTTATTACATGTTCTTCTGCTTACCTATTAGATAGTAGCCCATTACTAACCATTCTGGGCTATGAGGAATAGTTCTCCTACTGGGGGTTGTAGGTGCCATCATGATCGATAAATTGGGTCTTAATAATAGAATATGTATTTGCATAAATTTAATTAAATATATTCATAATATGTGGACCTTAATCGGTTATTTTACTATCAGTTAATAACAAGTCCGCTGATGTGACTAGAACAATATATATATTGAGAAATCATAAAATAAATGTCATGACCCAATTTCTCGGTCATGATGGCACCTACAACTCCTTGGTAGGCTTTTGTTCTTCTTTTGCTTGCGCACCAATCCAGGGGCTATTTTCATGTTCCCGACAACGCCGCCAAAAACTTGTTTCTCCCAAGCGCACATGCAAGTATATGTGGTCGTTCAAGTAATAAAGTGGCTCTTGCGAGCCAAATATCAATTCCATAGGGACTTGGTGTTTAGCAGACGATCCAACTTAATTATTGAGTTTTGCTTTTGTAAATTATATACTAGAAATAACAATGATATGAAATTCAGATATCAAACAATATATGAAGAGATCCAGGGTTGAGGCATTTACTTCACATTCATGAATAACTATAGTTTCTAGCCGGTGTTGGTGTTTATTGCGATTGTTGATCTATGGGGTTGATAATACAACTTGGGAATGGTCATCCTCTAAGTTATCTAACCAAATTAATTTCATAACTATATCGTTGAGCGGGGATGTGAGTCTTTAATTCGGATGTATTAAACTATCGTCCCGTTTGACTAACCAAGCGGAGCGTTTAGGTATATATCTATCCTAACCACAAATCATCCTTTACAATTGATATCTAACAATTAAATACATTATTCACACTCCCTACGTTTTTCATTTTGTCTCTCCACTCCTATGGTCAATTCATTTCAAGACTTAGATTTATCCTAAAGTTCATGACGCTTTAGAATAGTAAAACAAGAATGCAAGAACAATAACTTGACATGATAAACATATAAACCAACTGTAAAACTATAATTAAGTAATCATGTTGTAGACTCAACCCTATAAATAGGGTGTTTAGCCACTCATAATCTAATTCGTAATTACAAAATTAATGTAGTTTATACAAGAGATAAGTAATGAAAAAAAGAAGAATAAAACCCTAATGGAAGCCTCCCTTCTGTGTTTTTCAATCCCAAGTCATCCAAGGATCTTATCAATTGAAGCTAAGTGTCCTATTTATAGTGTAGGACAATTTGTACCCGAAAAAGACCAAGTCCATGGCACCCTCTTATCGCGGTGACACAAGTCTGTGGCACCCTCTTATCACGGTGACACAAGTCAGTGGCACCCTCTTATCACGGAGGTTCACTGGCATGACACGCCCTTCTCTCGGAGGCTCACTGGAAATTGCAATCCAGCTTATGACCATCTCTGTGCCACGCCAATAAAATGGAGCATAGCTTCCATGGTACGGGGTGTGTTTTGGCCTCCTATATCTCACTCTAACACATTCTTTCCACCTTCCTTCTTGTTCCTTGGTTAGTAGTTGCCTTTAAACACCTTTTTACACTTGTCTTGCTTCCCGTCATTGATAATAACACATTCACTCCTCCACAGGCTCTTTATTTATGCCAAATCAAGTTCGATCTTTGTAAACTTCTCAACCTTAAACACTAATCATATCCGTCAGTTTACGAACACAAGTTAAGATTATTTAAATTAATATATATGCAATGTAGCTCACAAAATAGACATAAGTATGGACAATAATTAGCCATTGGACGTATAAATACGCCCAAGATCAAGCTCATTACCCAAAACCTATATTTTACAGACGTAGGGGATGGTTCACTCCTTAATTGGATGACTTTATGTTTCTCCTCTATGAGGATGATTTATGTAGGCCTTTATGTTATTATATACAGAAGGATCCCATTCATGCGACAAATATGGATTGGGGCTCAACTGGTCGAGCATTGATTGAACCCATATAGCCGGTGGTGTATTATGTATAACATATCAGTTAAACCATCTAGTTCAGAAGTAATGTTAATGAATGGTTTTCATGAAATGTTTTGAGTACTTGTCCTATATTTGTTCCTATTATGATTTATGTTATGACTCTTATAACTTTTATTATAAATTGTATTGCCCCTTTCTCCTGGGTTGCATACCAGTACTCATCATACTGACCATCCTTGAATGCTACATCATTTTATGATGTAGGTTTGGAGACACTTTTTTATGGTTCTATGCAGCGTTAGAAATGTTCAGGATAGCGTTAGCAATGGTGAGCCCTTCATCTTTTTGAAGACGATTTAAATCTTTATTTCTAGACCTTGGCATATGTCTTATGGTGTTGTTGGGGTCATGTCCTAGCATAGATGTTTCATCCTTATGTTAGAGGCTTCATAGACCTATGTAGATGTTATTTAAATGTTTATTCCTAATACTTGTCTAATTTTAATTATGTTTTAAATGATGTTTCTTAAATGGGTCCTTTTTCTGCAAATGATTATTTTAATGCTCATGATGTTATGCTAAGGGGTCTTCTCGGGCCTTCATTGTTTTGGGTTGTCCATTACATCCAGGGCTTTGTCTTAGAGCATGACAAACTTGGTATCAGAGCACGGTTCAAGTGTTCTAGGGTATCTATGAAATCATGTCCAGTAAAGACTTGCTTATGGGTGTGTTGTGCACCATACTTATAATTAGAAGGCTACAGGGCATTTAGGAAATGTTTTTTATTTTTTCATACTCCAGATCATGTGAATGTGTTGTCAAGAAACTTATCCAGATTTTCTACTTTATTTTTACTCAGCTGACTATGCCTTATCTCTGAGGTGATATAAGTACGAAACTCAGACTCCTTATGATGTAATCCTATCAGTTTGAGTTATCCAAACGGTTACAAAATTGCACAAAGACTTGAGATGAGTCCATTAGTGCGTCAAAGCCTATTGATTCCAAGAGTAAACCCCTATCTTTATGAATCATGCATTTGAGCCAAGGTGAGATGTGTTTTCAAACCCTTTCAAAAACTGTATTGCAGCTGTCACGCTCAAGGGGGAAGGTATGTATGCAAGTGTTGGGATAGTATTTCCACCCGTGAGAATGTATAACTGGGGTGTCATGAGATATGAGTAGTGAGATGATCCCAAGACCAGGGATATATGGAGTCATGAGTTTAGAAGCCAGAGAATGCAGGTAGTAAATGAGTGAAAAATATAGCTAGAGTCATTTACCCACTAAGTGAGTGAATGAAGGTGGTATGCCTGTAAGGTGTGGGTTCTAGTGCCGCAAGATTAGTAAATTTTATGGAAATTGGTAAAAGAAGAGTGGGTAGTTACGATGTTCTCTTTAATTATTTGAAATAAGGAAGGGGCTTAGGATGGATTGTTATTGTAGGAGTATAGTCTAATTATAGATTGTGGATGTAAAGATAGAGTGGTTACGAATTAATAAATTTAGACTCCATTTTGGGGTCTTGGAGAGAGAGGCTTACTGATGTTTATAGAACTATTAAGGTAGTTTAAGTGTATGCATGGGTAAGTAGATGTGTTGTGAGAAAGAATAGTGTGCTAGTGGGCTATAATAGGCTTTATTGTAAGATTAAGATTGATTATATTTATCGTATGGTTTTGGTAGACCCAGAGTTTCTTGAATTTTATCTAGTAGTTGTAAGACAATATAGTAAGTGAGAAGATGTGTTAGGAATGTTAAGGTGGAGTAGTAATGTTGTGAAGGAGATGGTGCTTGTAGGCCATAATTATGTTAAAAAGGAATTAAGATCGACCACTCTGTCAAAGTTTTGGTTGATTAGTATTTCTTGATATATTTTTATCTGGTAGCTGTAAGCCTGAATAGCATACTAAGTTATGATGTTAACTTTACCTAGTGTTAGACACTAAGCTTAAGTCATGGATGGACCGAGGTAGAAAGAATGATAGTTGAAGATAAAAATGTTACCTTTATGAGACTGATCTAGTAGGCTTGACATGGTGCATGAGAGGGCTAAGGTGGATAACTTAGGAAAGATTTGAATGTGTAAGCATGATATATACCTGAGGACTAGTGTTAAGGAAGGGAGTGGTTACTAAGTCATAAGATGAATAAGGGCATTAAGTTTATAAGAATAAGTTATACTCAAGAAAATATGTTGGTAGATGAGGTTTTAAGTCATTAAGTGTTGGGTGTCCCAGATTAGTGTTCTTCAGTTGCTTTATATGGAAGAGGCTAATTAGTTTTGGTAAAATTTTAAAATTTGTTGAATTGAGTAGATATGAGATTAGATAAATGCTGGTAGACTAAGGAGTGGAGAATAGATTTTTAAGTGTTGGAGGACGTGGATGTGTGCACCTAAAAGAGCTAAGTTTTTGATATTTTGGATATAAAGGTTAGCGTCAGTTAAGAATAGTATCTCTGAAAGGAATGGCCTAGAAAGAAGTTGGTATTTTTTGAAATATAGTATCTGGGTGAGATTTGCATTCACATGTATAGTAATACGCATATAGTGCCGAGTGTTGTACTTATAGATCTTTTTACAGAATAGGTCTGCAGGCCTAAGATAGTGACCTTTGCGCTAAGGGGGAGATGATGAGGTATTGAACCAAGTAAAGTCTTGAGTTTCTAGTGGTGATTAGTTTTAGAAAAGAGTTATGATGCCTATTATAGCGATCCATTCTTGTTCTAGCATATTCCTTATACTTCATCTTAAGAGGATACTCTCCCCATGCCTTATGCCTTTGAACCATTCCTATGTCTGAGGATCAAATTTTCTATGTAGTCTCTCATCCATGCTCCATCCTTCAAACTGGAAGCGATAGTGTCTCTCAGCGATACAAATCTTTCTCTAAGATTCTAGGGATCTAGGGTCTATGTTACAATGCCAATGACCCATGGACCCATATCTCACATTATGCCCAGTCCTATAAATTCAAGTTTCATGATATTCCCAAAATGGCTATTAAAATCATGGTACGTCATGTACATACTCAGATTGGACTTATTGAAAGATTCGTGCTAAGGTTTCCTTACTCTAAGCCATGTGTACATCCATTCTTGATGGTTATGGATGGTTATGGCATGTCTATGTTCAGCACAACCCTCAGTTCACATCTTGTATGTTCAGTATGTATGAAGTATTCGTGCCCATTGCATTAGATTTTCTAGATCTCATCTTGAGTGACAAGGTCATGCTAAGTATAAGTCAAGGTTGAACAACATCCATGTATCCCCAATGCTCATGCCCGTGTTAAAGATATTCATCACACTCCGTGTTTGTAGTGAAGAGTTAGGCATCTATTTGCATGTCATGCAGTTCATGCTCTTAATTTATTCTTTCGGTAATGTTTAGCTTATGTCGGGGAAACTGTCTGTAAAGAAATCTAAGTAGTGGTCTAGATGGAAGGTAGTG
Organism: Jaltomata sinuosa; assembly: GCA_003996215.1. Taxonomy (NCBI): domain Eukaryota; kingdom Viridiplantae; phylum Streptophyta; class Magnoliopsida; order Solanales; family Solanaceae; genus Jaltomata; species Jaltomata sinuosa. Next base: position 47,963 of record QJPP01004836.1, read on the forward strand.
GATTTTCCCTTTTTAGTGGTGACTATGGTGTAATTTTGTCACCTAAGTTATTAAGTGTGGATGAGGTGCGAGATGAGGATTAATTATGTGTAATAGTTAGACGAGAATATATATAGTGTATCTCCTTGTAGAAGTTTGGGAATTATGTGGTTGTGGGGATGCTTGAGAGAGTTCTTTGATAGTTTTAGCTACAAAGGAGCCGGAAAGGGAATATAGTGATAGGCTTGAATGTGATGTTTAATACTTGAGGGTGATTGCATTGTGTGGCAAGTGACTTCTTGCTTAATCTTGAGATTGAATGATTAAGGTCATAAGGAGAGGTAGTATGCTTGGAGGGTGAATCTATAGGTAGAATTTGACGAGTTCAGGATAAACCTAAGAGCATATCACATTATATGTAGCACTTTATGCCTTCAAGTTAGGCTTGAACAGGGTAAAGAAAGGTGTTGAATGCAAACTTTAGTAGCTATATGCGCCGATGGGAAGATTTCAAGTCGTAAGAAATAACTTGTGGTACTTAAAGGAGGTTATGTAGTTGAAAGGTGTTGCTAAGCTGGAGAGTTGTAAATCGTAGCATATGAGGTGAAAGTAGTTATGTTCTTACTCTATACCCAGTATACTCAGGTTTCATGTCTAGCAACTTTAGATTGAATAAGACTTACTTCCAAGTCCTTGTTGTTTGTACTCTATGAACCCATGTAAGATGACTAGTATGCTCAGGCCATGTCGGTATTTCTCATTTAGAGAACTGATGCTACTCATGCAATGAATTGTGTCTATGCTAGTTCCTTGCACTCATAATTTGTGCTCACACATCTCTTAAAAGCTTGTATGAGGATCCTCATATCAGTTTGGTTCAGACTTGTCAGTACTCATTCCATAAAACCAACAAGATTTACTTTCAGTCGGTACAACAATTTCCTTCTAGTTGCAGCCATCATTCCAGGATGAATGATCCCAAGAGGGGTAATGTAACGATGGGTACATTTTAGGACGTGTTTTTAAGCTTAAAAGGAACCTATATGACCCTTAGAATGATTAAAAATCGATTGGGGGTGAGTTGGAGGCTTAGAGAAGGTTTAGAACGTGAGTTGGGACTAAAATAAGCCATTTGGATAGTGTGATTGCTCATGTGACCAATCTTCACATGTGTGACAAATGGTCACATGAGTCGTACACTAGGCAAGGTAACTGGATAGTGTGACTTCTCATGTGACCAATCATCACATGTGCGACCAATCGTCATATAAGTCGTCATACTAGGCAAACTCCAAAAAAAGAGGGCCCGATGGGATTTATGTTTAAGCATTATTTAGAGGGTCTTTTGGTATTTTGCTTACCCAAAACTGTCCTCCACTTATTCAAAAGGCCCCTAAGTCCCTAAGGCACGATTCATTCATCAAAAGCACGCTACTTTTCTTCCCCAAACATCCAAGGAGCAAGAGCAATTAGTGTTCAAGGTTCCAAGGCAAAAACTCAAGTTTCTCTTTGATTTTCTCCGTCAAAAAGGTATGTTGAAAATCTTCTTTAAACTAAATCTATTATTGGTTGATTTCTTAACTATGAAAGCAGTTTTATGCGAGTTTTGAATGTGGATTGTTGAATGGTTTTCGAAAGAAAGATTTATTTAAAGTTTGCAAACCCATGTCTATGAAATTACTCTTTGGTTATGAATTTCTTTGAGAGTTGAGATTATTGTTTGAAATACGGAACCCTACTTATATGAAAATTTTGTTGGGACAGATTTAAGTCAAGAAGTCATGATTTTATTTTTGTAAATTATTTTACTATTTAAATCTTGGCTTTTGGCGAAAAAGAAAAGGATTTCTGCACCCTCAGTTTTAAAAGTGTTATTTGGTAATTTTGAAATTGTCAACCTTTGAGGGATATGTTAAATGTGATTTAATCCTTTAAAATGATGGGACTAATAATGAATGATTTTATGAAATGGTTATGGCATGATATGTATGACTTACAAGTTTTGGTATCGTGATACCAATTTATTGGATGCCTTACGAATGATAAATGTCCCTTAAGAATGTTTTTACTTATTGTTTTGAGAAGACTAAAAGATGGGCTTAAAGAGAATTAAATGGTTAATTAAGGAGGTGTGAGTTCAAAAGGCTCATTACTCGAAACCTATGTTTTGGTGACGTAGGGGATGGTTCACTCCTTAATTGAACGACCTTATGTTTCTCCTCTACGAGGATGATTTATGTATGACTTTATTCTATTATATACAGAAGGATCCAGATTCATGCGGCAAACATAGATTGGGGCTCAGCCGCTCAAGCATTGATTGGACCACCCACATAGCCTATGGTGTATTATGTATAACATATCGGCTAAACCATCTAATTCAGAAGTCATGTTAAATGTTTTGAGTACTTATCCCATATTTTTCCCTATTATGATTTATGTTATGACTTTTATGACTTGCTTTATAAATTGTATTGTCCCTTTCCTTGAGTTGCATACCAGTACTCATCGTATTGATCATCCGCAGATGCTACATCATTTCATGATGTAGGTTCGAAGACACTTTCTCATGGTTCTGTGTAGCGTTAGGAATGTTTGGGATAGTGTTAGCAATAGTGAGCCCTCCATCTTCTGAAAGGCAGTTTAAATCCTTATTTCTAGACCTTGGCGTCTATCTTATGGTATTATCGGGGTCATGTCCTAGCATAGATGTTTCATCCTTATGTTAGAGGCTTCGTAGACCTATGTAGATGAATTTTAAATATTTGTTCCTGACACTTGTCTGATTTTTAATTATGTTTTAAATGATGTTTCTCAAATGGGTCCTTTATCCGCAAATAATTATTTTAGTGCTCGTGATGTTATGCTAAGGGATCTTATCGGGCCTTTATTGGTTTGGGTTGCCCATTACGTCCAGGGCATAGTCTCGGGGCGTGACATAAATAGTTGCCTCTTTTCACTTGTAAAAGCATCAGCTTATTGATTCTCTCACTCAATATAATATTTTTTTGTTCTCTAAGCTTTTTTCTTGCTTACATTGTATTTTGGCTTAGTGACAGCTCAATCATTTGGAAATCACTCTCGATAATGCACATATCCATCTCGAGCACCCTTAGATTTGTCTTATTTACTTTATTTATCTTGCTTATATGATATATTATGTGTTTTCATTATCATTTTTTAATCAAACTGCTAATACACCAATTCTAAAATAAGGTTAAATCATAACACGTGCTCTTGACTTACCTACAAATTCAACTGTATTAAATCTATGGTAAATAGCTTGGCGCCCACCATTGGGCCAGAGCAACTGTGTGGGTGTAACTTTTCTTTGCTTTGATAGCTTGGTTATGTTTTATTTTGCAGGAAATAGGGATATTACTGAAGTCAAGAATGCCTTACTTTCCCTTGCGAATGTGGATGCAGTTCTGACAATGGTTAAGGCACCGAAAGGACGAATCAGCAACCTCTGGAAGTCCCTGATGGGAGTGTTGGATTTTGAAAAACATTTCCTAGTGGTGGTTTGGATCACGCGACTATGATTAGCGCGTTCAGCATGAGCCAGGAAGATTTAGGAATACTAGGTACTACGTAGTTGGGTTTTAGGTGGCCATTCCCTAAGCACCCAAGATCTTAGAGGAACAGAGGAACATGGCCTTTGTAGAAGAATTGAACCCCAAAAGTTTCCTTGCCTCATATCTGCTAAAGCAGAATTTATTAGCTATAAGAACTGAGGCCTGAGGGTAAAGCTGTATGATTATTGGGGGAGAAGAGGTCAATAGAATTCATGTGTCAGCGAGTGGAAAGATGCCTTCCAATGGTAAAAAGAGGTCTCGCAAAGAAGGAGGTATTGATAGCATGAGCATGGCATTTGGGGGAAAAGATTTGCATCAAATAGAGGCCCCGCACAATAGAGCCTTGGTAATTACTTAAAGCATCGATAATTGTAACATAATATGTTTGCTAGTATATCTAGTAGCTCGGCAAAGTCATGACCAAGCGGGTCCTCGAGCAAATGGAATCGACAACCACTATGATCCCAATAGCGAAGACGCTAACAGGTTTCAACATGGCAAGGAAGGTCACAATGTGGGAAATCACTTTGTTAACCAATGCTATAGGAGTAGAGATGGAAACACATTTTGACATCTTAGATGGAGAAATGGGTTACAATGTCATCCTGGGAAGGCCCTGGATGTATGCCATGAAGGTTATACTATCTACATACCATCAAGTGTTTAAGTTACCCACCAGGTAGGGTAAGGCGGATCAGGGGAAACATATAAGCAACTAGTGAGATGTATGTCATCTCACCGGTAAGGGAACACTCACAAAAATTGGAGTCCACTCTCCGAAGCGAGTTAGAGAATGAGTTGTCGCAGATAGAAGGAACATAAAAAAGATGGTATGAGATTCCCAGAGCTTATTATGTCCTGGACAAGCGAGATGCAACAAAATCAATAGAAGAGGAACTCGAATGGGCCATTCTCTTCTTAGAATTCCCCAAAAAGAAGGTATACCTTAGCACGAGACTGTATCCCGAGCTCAGACAAGCATCTGTCAATTTCCTTAAAACTAAAATCAATTGTTTATCCTAGACCCATCTAGATATCACAGGTATCCCCACGGAGGTAGCCATACATAAGATGGGGATAGACCCCAATTTTTCTCCCATACCTTTTCCTATCTGGACGGAGAAGAACATGTTTGTCAGGAAAGAGGTGATGCATTTTTTAAACATAGGGTCTATTCGGAAGATAAAATACCCAAAATGGTTGGCTAACATAGTAGTAGTGCTAAAGAAGCCAATAAGTTTTGGATGTGTATCAATTTAAAAGATCTAAATAAATCATGCCTAAATGACTCTTTCCCTGTGTCAAACATTGATTGAATGATTTATTCCACTGCTGGGCATGAGGTTATAAGTTTCCTTGATACATACTCAGGGTACAACCAAATCCAGATGGACCTGGAGGACCAAGATAAAACCTCCTTTGTTATTAGCTTCGGCACATATTATTACAATGTGATGCTCTTTGGTTTAAAGAATGTAGGAGCAATGTACCAATGACTTATGAATTATATATTCGAGAAGTAGATTGGGAAAACCATGGAATTCTATATAGATTACATGCTAGTCAAGTGATGAGAGATAAAAGACCACTTGAGTAACCTCTAGGTAGCATTCGATATTATGGGGATGCTCAACATGAAGTTAAATCCAGAGAAATGCACTTTTGGGGCAGGATATGGTAAGTTTTTAGGTTTCCAGGGGCATAGAAGTTAATTTAGAAAAAAATTAAGGCAATTAAAGATATATCAAACGTACTCGACTGTATCAAAGTTTTGTAAAGACTCACCGACCAAGTGACTACTCTCAGTCAATATATTTAAAAATCTTCAGAAAAATGTCATCACTTTTTCCCCCTTCTAAGGAAAAATAGCCAATTTGACTGAACCCCAGAGTGCCAGCAGGCCCTGTAAGAGTTGAAATCTTATCTCCTGAGCCCGCCGTTGTTAGAGAAACCATGAGAAGGGGAGAAATTGCTTTTGTACCTAGCCGTAGTCAAAGTAGCGGTAAGCGTGGTGCTTGTTCGGGAAGAAAAAGGTATGTGATTTCCTATTTATTATGTTAGGAAAAGATTGTTTAGTGTATAAACACGATATTCTCACCTCGAGAAACTGTCTTTGGCCCTCATAGAGGCCACTCGAAATCTCAAGCCCTATTTTTTGTGCCACCCAATTGTTGTGGTTATGACTTACCCCCTGAGAAATGTCCTCCATAAACCTAAATTATTAGGGAGGATGGAAGAATGGGTGTATAGTTAAGTGAATTTGATATCGAGTATAATCCCCAGACTACCATCAAGTCCCAAGTCTTAGCCTATTTTATGGTTGATTTCAATACGGGGATGATCCCGTAGGTCGAAAGAGAAGCTGTGTTGGCCTCCAGGGACCAACTTGAAGTTTAGAGCATATACACTTATGGGACTTTAAATGAGAGGGGAACCGACTTAGGGGTGGTCTTGGAAATGTAACGGCCGAGTCTGTCATTATGGGTAGTCTAATCGTGCCATGTTTTAGAGTTAGAAAACTCCAGGTTTGGAAGTTTGAAATTCTGGACTAGGCTAGTCTCAGCCGGTTTAGGGGCAAGGTATGGTCTAGGGAAATCCATGTAAAGATTGGGTTGGATGTATTGTGATGAGCTAGTTTTCCTTGTACCTAATACATAGAGGAGTCCGAGAGACATTTTGGAATCGGATTCGGGTAAGTAGAACTCCTGAAATTGAGGTTGACGTGAAGGGGTTGTTTTGGGACATCTGGAAAATAGGTGTGTTGTAAAATGGACTAATTTGGAGGTTTTATGACTTTTTGTCCAGTGTCAACCGCTAGCAGTTGACACTCCGCCATAGCGACCTCCGCTGTAGCGGAGAAATTACCGCTACAGCAGAAGCCAACATCGGTCAGCCTCCGCCATAGCGGACGACTCTGCTATGGTGGTACTGCTATAGTGGATCAGACCACAATAGAAGAGCGTGACGGGATTTAATGCAAAAACATTCCCCAAAATGTTCAATTTTCACAATTCAATTTTGGGAGAAGGGCAAGGCGATTTCAGGCAATTTTCATCCATTTTCCATTATTTTTCGTCCCTAAGGTAAGGTTTCTACTCCCCAATCTTCGTACTACTTTTCCTACGCAATATAATTTCTAGGAGGGAACTTGCGGAAAGGTTAGAATAACATAGGGATGGTGGAATCCGGAAAAGAAGGGAGATTCTAGGCATGAAAGTTCTTTGGTATTGATTAAAGTAAGGTTTTATGATTAGATGTTGTTAAATTCTCTACTTTTAACCATGAAAATGATAGAACTATGGAAATTAATGGTGGGAATCCTGGGAAAAGGGTAGAATGATCATGGTTGGTCTGGGGTTTGGGATTTGGTGTAATTCGGGTAATACGCAGGCCTTATTTCTTAATTCAAGTACTTGTATGTTGTTTTAGACCAAGAACGAGAAAGAAATCTGGAACACGGGAAAGCTAGGATTGAGTAGAGCTTGGATCATTTTGAGGTAGGTAATGGCTTACGATTCCTGTGAATGTTGTATGTTCTTGTACTCTTATCTAAGTGTTTGTATGAATTACATTGCTTAGAGGAATTGTTTAAAATGTTTAAGGGTCCTGTTTTACAGTCTGTGAAGTGAATGGTGTGTTGCTTGTTTGTTTACAAGTTGTTTGTTCATTATTTTGACTGTGAATTGTTGACATTCGGTTGGCTTAGGTACCACGCCTGGTACAGGTATACTAATGGTTGGCTCGAGTACCACGCCTGGTATGGGTATAACAAATGGTTGGCACGGGTACCACGCCTGGTACAAATTACTAATGGTTGGCTCGGGTACCACGCCTGGTACGGGTTTATTTTACTGCATTATTGCATTGTTATTATTGTATTGCATGTTTATTGTTGCATTGCTTTGACTGTTATTGATTTTGTGAGTGGACCGAGCTATTTTATTGAACTGTGATATTCGTTGGTGGTCCTTGAGTGATCGGGAATCCTGTTATATATGTGTAGTTGGTCTTGGATTAGGCCGGGCTATGTGGTTAACACTTAGGTGTTGTTTAGAAGGGATCCCAAGGTGGGTTCGGGCTAGGCGAAAAGGATGATTTATTTAGTTCTGTGATTGTGGCTTAGAGTTGTATGTGGTGGAGTTCAGGTGGGAACAATCTAGGTAGAGACTTGTAGTCTAGGGGAGCCTAATGACTTCTTGAATGTTTTCCGTACTTGTACTGGATTTGCTGTACTGAATTATACATTGTTTATTTGGAACTGGCTGATGATCCTACTAGTACACAATGGTAGTGTACTGATACTGCACTTGCTTTTTCTTCCTATGAGTACAGGCAATCTTCCAGTGGCTGAGACGCGACCTCATCTGTAGTACCAACGTTCCAAACTTCAAGGGTGAGCCGCTTGATCGAGCTGCCTTGAATCTATCATTAGTGTTGTAGCCCATTTGTTTCGAGCTAGACTATTTCCTTATATTTTGGGGTTGCATCCCCGCACTCTAGACATCGGTAGAATTGCTTGGTACTACGACTTTCAGATTTGAGGGGGTATTTTCCGCAGGTTTATCTTAATGAAGTTGATTTATTGTTATTGAACTTCTAGTTTACTTTTATGCACTGGTTTTGAGCTGTTAGAACGATTAAGTTTGGGGAAGTGATGGTTCGCTCAACTGGGGGGTTGGGTGAGTGCCACTCACGGCTGTCTGGGTCATGACAAAGATGTTATCAGAGCCCTAGGTTCGTTGATCTTTGATGTGACGCCAATTTACGTCACTTTTGACTCCTTTTTACTAAGAACAATCGTGCGTTTTCAAGCAACCGTTGTTGTTTTTGATGTTTTTATGTTGTATTTGTAGGAAATGGAAACAAACACGGAAACGGACGAAAATACGAGAAAAAGAGGATTCTGCCTAAGAGTGACGGCCTGAGTGACGGTCCGTCACACATGTGACGGTCCGTCACATAGACCGTCGCATGGAGGCAGCAAAGGAAGTGGCACCACTGGTTAACAGTGACGGTCCAGGCGACGGTCCGTCACTGGCTTGACGGTCCGTCAGCCTGGCCGTCAAGTTAAGGCAGTAGCTTCTAGCGGCTGCACGCGTTTTGGGGATTCCTAGCCCGTTTTGGATTTGGCTTCTATTACTCCTATAAATACCCTATGATAGGTTTATTTTATTTATCATTCACCCATTAGTTTAAAACACGTTTTAGTTATTTTGGAGATCAAACAACACGGTTCATTTGTATTGAACTCGTGTTCTTGATTCGTTCGTGAGTTCTTGGTATTTCTTGTTCTTGGATATTGGAAGATTGATTGTTTCATTATATTGTAAGACTTTTCTTCCCTTTATTATGAATACAACTATTTTCTCTTCTTCTTCGAGCATGAGTAACTAAAACTCCCGCAACTAGGGTTGTGGGAGCCATGGCTAAAGTAGCGATATAGATTCCGGGTAGCGACGGGTTCAATTTACATGTAGTCACGTTGTTAATCATACTTTATGTCACGTTTTCTAGTGGTTGCAAACATTAGAACATGCCTAGGTTTAATTTGCTTGAGTAAAGAGATTAAAATCGGGAAAACTTGATTAACAACAAGGATTCGAGACTACTAACTCTCGTCTAATGATTAATGCCGTAACTGGATTAAGCTACTTGATGTTAGGATTGAAAGCTAAAAAGCACATCTTTTCGAGGTCGAGAGAATAGAAAAGGAAATTTGTTTATTTGGTCGAGAGACGTTTAGACGATACAATTGACGCAATCACATCGTGACACGCATATAGAAAGAACCCGGTTAAGCCTAGAATCGACATTGTTACAACGCCATGGTGAACTCATCCCTAGTTCATTCTCTCCTACTGATTATTCTCTTACATTATTGTTGCTGTTGTTCACGTTGATTACAAAACCCCCCCTTTTATTTATCGGAAACAATTGATCACTAGTCATCTACTTCACTAAAGTCTTAATCGTCACCATATTCTCTGTGGGATTCGACCCCAACCTTTGTTTGGGTTCTTTACTTGACAACGATCGCTTACGCTTCATTAATTTGAGGTGTAGTTTGAGCGTTATCAAAAAGTGGCGCCGTTGCCGGGGAATACGGTTTTTGATTAAGTCTGGTGTGTTTAGTTGACTTTTAGTCATAATTTCCTGCTTTTATTTTTGTTTGTTGTTTTTGTTTTTGGACAGGGTACAGGTTGTGCATGCCAAGTACCCGAGGTTCGGGGGAACAAATTTTACCTTACGACCCCGAACTTGCGAGAACATTGAGGCGGAATATGGCCGCGCAATTAGACGCAGCAAGGATCGCTGCAGAACTGCAGGCCCAACAAAATTTGAATGCTGGTGGTCTGCAGGATGATGTGGTACGGAATGATGAGGATCTTGATTTAGATGGAGCTGGCGCGACGGGCGCCATTATTGTTCCACCGCTACCGCCCGGAGCCAAGTTCAACATCACTAGCACGATGATTCAGTTGCTGAACTTGAGAGGAGTGTTCCGCGGTGTTGCTGGTGATGATCCAAACCAGCACTTGATGAATTTCGTGGGCATCTGCAAGTCGTTCGAACTGCCAGGAGTGAGTCAGACAGCGATCAGGCTCAGGTTGTTTCCGTTGTCTCTGTCTGATGAGGCAGCGTTGTGGTTGACAGAATTGACCCCCGACTCTATCGCAACGTGGGGAGAGTTGAGAGGAGCTTTCCTAGAAAGGTTCTTTCCTCCCTCTCGGATGATACAGTTGAGGGACGAGATTAGCAACTTCAGGCAGCAACCGCACGAAGCACTGCACGAGACTTGGTTGCGATTTAAGAAGAAGCTGACACAGTGCCCCAACCATCAGCTGAACAACGAATTCTTGATGCAGACATTCTACAGGGCACTAAATTCGGCTACCAAGCCAACATTGGACAACGCAGCAGGTGGAGCGTTTATGGGTCGCACTTTTGCCGACGCCACAGCTATTTTGGACAGGCTCACCAAGACCAACAGGGCCTGGCACACACGAGATTCAGAGGTTGCAGCTAGCACCTATACAGTTGGTATGTCAGCTGAGCAGCGTAGGAAAGAAGAGGAGCGCGACCAAGACATGGCGCACCTGAAAACGCAGTTGGATCTCCTGACAAGGCACTTGACGTCAGGAAGTATAGAGAAGGTACAAGCTGTGGGTTCCCAAGGTATAGAGACTGAGGAGGCCAATTACTTGGGGGGTTTCCAGGCCAATGGCCAGGGAAACCAAGGTCGGAACTACCAGAGAGACAACCACTATGAGAAAGATGGTTACAGAGATCGCGACCAGGGAAATTGGAGGCCAAACACTGATAGAGGTGGGTTGTATGTACCACCTGGTAACCGGGACAGAGCCAACACTGAGACAGGGACAGCCAAGCTAGAGAGCATGATGGCAAAGATGCTACTGAAGGTGGAATCGACTGACTCTGGGGTGAAGGAGATGCGGACTGAATTATCAACATTGAGTCAAGTAGTGGAGTCACACTCAACCGCGATCAAGCAACTAGAGCAGCAAGTGGGTCACATCTCGGCATCTCTAAACCCAAGGAAAACGGGTACCTTGCCGAGCGACACCACTCATCCGAGGAATGACGCAAGCTGTATGGCGATCATGACCAGAAGTGGTAGAACGTTACCGGAATCACATCCGCTAGTTCAAACTCAAGGTAATGTTGCGGATGATGAAGAGGCGGTAGAGGAGGAAACTCCAAAGCCCGCGGAGAAGCGCAAGGAAGCTGAAAAGCTTCCAACTATGATGTTTCGACACCCACCTCCTTTTCCCCAGCGGTTGAAGAAGAAAGATGACGATGGTAAGTTCCTGAACTTCATGACCATGCTGAAAAAGATTTCAATAAACATACCATTGGTGGAGGCGCTGGAACAAATGCCCGGGTATGCCAAGTTCATGAAGGACTTGATTACAAAGAAGAGGACGGTAAGTTTTGAGCCGGAAGACAACCTTCATCACTGCAGCGCCATTTCCTCTAGATCATTAGTGGAAAAGAAAGGAGATCCAGGTGCGTTCACTGTTCCATGTACTATCGGGAAGCTCAACTTCGGAAGAGCTATGTGTGATCTTGGTGCTAGTATCAATTTGATGCCGCTAGCAGTGTATGAAAAATTGGGTTTGGGAGCTCCTAAACCAACGTCCATGAGAGTGATGATGGCGGACCGTTCAGTAAAGCGACCCGTAGGGATATTGTCTGATGTGCTGGTCAAGATTGGTAAGCTTATATTCCCGGCCGACTTTGTGATCTTGGATTGCGAAGTGGATTTTGAAGTTCCCATAATCTTGGGACGACCATTGCTAGCCACAGCAAGAGCATTGGTTGACATGGAGAAAAACGAACTGACCTTCCGATTGAACAATGAAGTGGTCAAGTTCGATGTGTCTAAATTGATGAAGCAACCAAGTGACATGAGGGTGGTCGCGGTCATCAATGCCATTGAGGAACCTCTTGCGGATGTGCACCTTGAGGAGAAGAGTTTGGTCGAGACTCTAGCTGTTGTAAGAAGTATGGTGCGAGAGCGTAAACATGTAGAGGAAGGCGGTGAAATTAAATCTAGAAAACGAAAACACCGCAAGAGAATCTACAAAGAAAGAGCAAAGAAGTTGTCGCGACTAGCGATGAAGCCCAAAGAGAAAGCTGGAACGCCACACTCCATCGAGTTCTCTTGTTTTGGAGACCCTGGCGGTCTCCAACATCATTCCGGAATTTAAGTCATATCGACTTCACAGGTATTCCTTTATTCTCACAGTTTTTAGCTTTCGCATATATGCATTGGGAACAATGCATGAGTCTAAGTTGAGGGTGTTGGGAAACCTGTGAGTTACCACCGAGGGTTTTTGTTGCCGATTTCTTTTCCCTCCGGTGTGCTATCTAGTAGAACCGGCATGTTTAGGTTATTTTAAATTTTTTTTAGTGTCTATAGCAAGCATGCGTTGTTCTTGTCTAAAAACGAGGCCCCGTAAAAATTTTCTGGTTTTAAGCTTATGTTGAAACAATTGACTGTCTGGATCCTTGTATGTCATTGTGTGATTATGAGTAGAATGAGTATGCTTAAGCCGAGCGGTTGTTTGATAGTTGGTAGCGATATAGTTCTTGGTGCCAAGAGCGTGTGAGATTATTGTCATAAATTCTTACTCTGTGCATGCATCTAGAACTTGCCCGGTCTATTTTGTTAAGTTCGAAGTTTGGTTGCTTAGGAAAGGATCACAGGCTCTTTTTGTGTGCATTCCACTTAACCTAAAAGACCGTCCAAATATAAATAATCCCTTTGATCCCTGTTTGAGCCATAATTGACCTTATTTTTTCAATAACCTGTCACCATTCCCGTTTAATTTTTGAATCCCTATTTTGGCCCTGGTCCTTCCTTGGACATTGTGCACCTCAACGCAGGCAATCAGCTCAAGTTGAGGGTGGCTACTACAGAGGTGAATGATAAGAAAAAGAGGATGGAGATGGTTAGTTGTGAATAGAATGAAAAGTCCGGGTGTGTGCCTAAGAAAAGAAAAATAAAAAGAAGTGAAAAAGATTGAAAAAGTAATAAAAAGAATTGTCAAAATATAGAGGCCGCACCTGTAGCTAGAAAGAAGGGAATAAAGAGGTAAATAAGGATGGACAAAGTAACGTTATGTGGTAAGATGTCGGTAGTTCCAAGGAGGGCTTAGTCACTAACCCCTAAATGTATCATACCTGCACCCGAAGCCTCCTTACAAGCCTAAACAAGTCCTGTAGTGATCCTGAGTAGCTTTCTGAAGAACCGAAATAGAATAGTAAGGGCAAGCCTATGGTATCGCATGTGCATTGTTTGAAATCGTTTGTGAGTGTGAGCGCTTACCTAGTCCCAAATCTTGTGTGTGGGATTTCTTTGTGGTGAGGGCACCAGGATATCTATATTGTCGATTGATTGTTAGGATAGCTGCGCGTGTGTATGTAGAACGTTCTATCATATCGGAATGACATGTTTGGATCCTTGCAAGTTAGTGTTTTATACATTCGTGTGACACGAGGGAGCTTGATCTAATTGAATAAGTTTTGAATGACCATGAGTTGCTATAGACACGAGTTTGTTTGCTTAGTTGAGTCGTAGTATTGTTTTTGTTGTCATGTTGCTTGAGGACAAGCGAACGTTTTAAGTTGAGGGTGTTGATGTGACGCCAATTTACGTCACTTTTGACTCCTTTTTACTAAGAACAATCGTGCGTTTTCAAGCAACCATTGTTGTTTTTGATGTTTTTATGTTGTATTTGTAGGAAATGGAAACAAACACGGAAACGGACGAAAATACGAGAAAAAGAGGATTCTGCCTAAGAGTGACGGCCTGAGTGACGGTCCGTCACACATGTGACGGTCCGTCACATAGACTGTCGCATGGAGGCAGCAAAGGAAGTGGCACCACTGGTTAACAGAGACGGTCCAGGCGACGGTCCATCACTGGCTTGACGGTCCGTCAGCCTGGCCGTCAAGTTAAGGCAGTAGCTTCTAGCGGCTGCACGCGTTTTGGGGATTCCTAGCCCGTTTTGGATTTGGCTTCTATTACTCCTATAAATACCCTATGATAGGTTTATTTTATTTATCATTCACCCATTAGTTTAAAACACGTTTTTAGTTATTTTGGAGAGCAAACAACATGGTTCATTTGTATTGAACTCGTGTTCTTGATTCGTTCGTGAGTTCTTGGTATTTCTTGTTCTTGGATATTGGAAGATTGATTGTTTCATTATATTGTAAGACTTTTCTTCCTTTTATTATGAATACAACTATTTTCTCTTCTTCTTTGAGCATGAGTAACTAAAACTCCCGCAACTAGGGTTGTGGGAGCCATGGCTAAAGTAGCGATATAGATTCCGGGTAGCGACGGGTTCAATTTACATGTAGTCACGTTGTTAATCTTACTTTATGTCACGTTTTCTAGTGGTTGCAAACATTAGAACATGCCTAGGTTTAATTTGCTTGAGTAAAGAGATTAAAATCGGGAAAACTTGATTAACAACAAGGATTCGAGACTACTAATTCTCGTCTAATGATTAATGCCGTAACTGGATTAAGCTACTTGATGTTAGGATTGAAAGCTAAAAAGCACATCTTTTCGAGGTCGAGAGAATAGAAAAGGAAATTTTTTTATTTGGTCGAGAGACGTTTAGACGATACAATTGACGCAATCACATCGTGACACGCATATAGAAAGAACCCGGTTAAGCCTAGAATCGACATTGTTACAACGCCATGGTGAACTCATCCCTAGTTCATTCTCTCCTACTGATTATTCTCTTACATTATTGTTGATGTTGTTCACGTTGATTACAAAACCCCCCCTTTTATTTATCGGAAACAATTGATCACTAGTCATCTACTTCACTAAAGTCTTAATCGTCACCATATTCTCTGTGGGATTCGACCACAACCTTTGTTTGGGTTCTTTACTTGACAACGATCGCTTACGCTTCATTAATTTGAGGTGTAGTTTGAGCGTTATCAATCTTATCGTACCAAACAGGTCTAGTAGAGTCTTGCAGAACGGTGCAGAGACGTCCGTACTTCTCCTCGAGAGGCTATAGGACATTAGGAAAACTATCTCTTCTTTCTTTCCTTCGTGCTATAACTTGATTCCAATTTGTATCTGGTGATACAAATTGGTATCTAACCTCATTCACTCTTCTGTCCGCAGATGGTTAACACAAGAAACAATGGAGCTAGAGCAGCGGGCCCGGCTGTCCATGGTAGAGGCAGGAGAAGGGGCAGGGGATGAGGTAGATCCACATCCGCCAGGGGTGGAGCTCGAGTGTCTACTGGAGAGCATGAAGTGACCCCTCCCCTACCTCAGAAACATGTTGATGAAGACGTAAAAGTTGTGGTTGAAGATGGTAAGGCGCAGGTGGGGGAGGCACCGGTTGGGGGTGCAGGACTCTCTACTATGACACCAGAAGCCTTTTAGCAGGCTTGGAATATTTTGAGTGGGTTGGTTGGTACTGGAGCCATACCCACGACTTTCGCAAACCAGGCCTTGGACCCTCAGCCAGCAGCTACTACAACGCCTAGGATGGATGCAGCTTCGGGCACGAATGACTTCTTCTAGCCAATGCTAGGCCCAGTGATGACAGGGAATAAGCATGAGATGCTGACCAAGTTTCTCAAGCTGAAGCCTCCTACATTTCAGGGTACTGATAGGGAGGATGCTTATGAGTTCATCTTGGATTGCTATGAGAGGTTGCACAAGTTGGGTATTGTACGCCAGCACGGAGTTGAGTTTGTCACATTTAAGCTGCAGGGTGATGCTAAGCAGTGGTGGAGGTCTCATGTGGAGTACCGGTCTTCTGTTCTACCCCCATTGACTTGGGAACAGTTCCACGCTTTGTTTTTAGAAAAGTACGTACTCCGTACTTTAAGGGACCAGAAAAAGGATGAGTTCTTGAACTTAAAGTAGGGTAGCATGTCAGTCTCTGCTTATGAGGATAATTTTTATGCCTTGTCTCATTTTTCCACACAGCTGCTGGGTTCCGAGGAGGAACGGGTCCGGTTGTTTGTGAAAGGTTTGAATACTGAGCTACATGTACTGTCAATGCATGTGACTTCTTCAGGAAAGGGCTTTAATGATTTGTGGATTATGTGAAGCAACTTAAGGGAGTCAGGCAGACGGGGCCGGCTAAGGCATTAGCCAAGAAACCCCGGAGTGAGGGAAATTATGATGGCTTACATTCCAGGGGTCATCATCAACAGGTATACTCAACCCGTCCAATTCAGTCAGCTCTGCCAACTGCTACAGGAGGTCTTCAGGGAGCTCATAATCAGCCTTCAGCTCCTAGAGGCCAGGGAGCATCTTATACGTTAGCTAGCATGCCTACACTTGATCGTGGTTTCTTCCATTGTGGTGATCTGGGTCACTTTAAGAGGGCGTTCCCACTCAGGCTGACAGGTAATCAGGGTCTGCAGCAGCCTAGAGCGGTGGTCCCGGTAGGTAGAGGTGGTAATGCTAGAGGTCATACACAGGGTGGGCGAGGAAACTTTCAGGGAGGCAGGGGCGACAGAGGGAACGGCGGTGCGGGGAAGGGTGCAGTGCAGCCAGTCTGGGAAGTTGCCCAGATTGATGATCGAGCTCATTTCTATGCATTTCCAGGGAGAACTGAGGTGGAAGCCTCAGATGCGGTGATCACAAGTACCATTCTTGTCTGCGATAAAATGGCTTCAGTATTATTTGACCCAGGTTCTACATATTCTTATGTATCTGTGAGTTTTACGTTGGGTCTGGAATTGACTTGTGATATCCTTGATTCCCCTATTCATGTTTCTACCCCGGTTGGAGAGTCTGTGATTATGACTCATGTTTATCGTGATTGTTCGGTTGTGTTTATGGGGTTGCATACTTGGGTAGACTTAGTAATCCTGGATATGGCTGATTTTGATATTATCTTGGGCATGACTTGGTTGTCCCCTTATCATGTTGTGTTGAACTGTAACACCAAGACTTTGGCTCTAAAGATTCTGGGTAAGAATAGACTAGAGTGGGAAGGTGTGTACCGGCCTAAGGCAGTTTAGGTAATATCGTTTATTTGGGCTAGGAAGCTAGTGGGACGGGGGTGCTTAGCCTTCTTGGCTTATCTCCGGGATGATAGTGTTGAGTCCCCATCTATTGAGTCAGTTCCGGTGGTTTCTGAATTTCTAGAGGTGTTTCCAGCGAATTTTCCTGGTATTTCTCTGAACAGGGATATACACTTTTGTATTTAGTTGGAGCTAGGCACTCGCCCTATTTCTATTCCTCCATATCATATAGCTCCGGCAGAGTTAAGGGAACTTAAGACTCAGCTGCAGGAACTCCTAGATAAGGGATTTATCCATCCCAGTGCTTCGCCTTGGGGTGCTCCTATTTTGTTTGTAAAGAAAAAGGATGGTAGTATGCGGATGTGCATAGACTATAGGCAGTTGAACAAGGTGAACATCTAGAATAGGTACCCTCTACCCTGCATTGATGATTTGTTTGACCAGCTTCAGGGTGCCTCGGTGTTTTCAAAAATTGACTTGAGGTCGAGGTACCATCAGTTGAGGATTAGGCCTGAGGACATTCCTAAGACTGCTTTTCGGACTTGGTATGGGCATTAAAAATTCCTAGTAATGTCATTTGGATTGACCAATGTACCAGCAGCATTTATGAGTTTGATGAATAGAATACTTAAGTGATATTTGGATTCCTTTGTGATTGTGTTTATCGATGATATTTTGATCTACTCCAAGAGTAGGGAGGAGCATGTTAGTCATCATCGTATTGTGTTGGACATCTTGAAATGCCAGAAGCTTTAGTTGGACATCTCAAAGTGTAAATTTTGGCTGACTTCAGGTGCGTTCTTAGGGCATGTAGTGTCAGAAAGGGGGGTGATGGTAGATCCCTAGAAAATTGAAGCAATCAAGAGTTGGGTTTGTCCTAGCTCTGTGACTGAGGTGGGGAGTTTTCTTAGACTCGCAGGATACTACCGGAGGTTTATTAAGGATTTTGTGTCTATTGCTACTCACCTGACCATGCTGACACAGAAAGAAGTACCATTCGTGCGGTCTAACAAGTGCGAGGAGAGCTCCAAAAGATCAAGACACTTCTGACCACAGCTCCTATATTGTCCTTGCCGGTTGAAGGTAAAGACTTTATTGCTTACTGTAATGCTTCACATTCTGGTTTGGGTGCTGTGTTGATGCAGGATAGGAATGTGATAGCCTATGCATCTAGGCAGTTGAAGGCGCATGAGAGGAACTACCCTACTCACGACTTAGAATTGGAAGCAGTGGTCTTTTCACTCAAAATTTGGAGACACTATCTCTATGGTGTCAAGTGTGAGGTGTTCATCGATCATCACAATCTGTAGCATGTGTTCACTCAGAAGGATTTGAATTTGAGGTAGAGAAGGTGGATGGAGCTATTGAAGGACTATGATGTGACCATTCAATATTATCCGGGTAAGGCTAATGTGGTGGCAGACGCATTGAGCCGGAAAATAGTTAGCATGGGTACTTTCGCTTCTTTGGGGGTGTCCAAATGACCACTAGCAAGGGAAATTCGGGCCTTGGAGGCCAAGTTCATGCACTTGGGTGTTTCAGAACAGGGTGGATTATTGGCCAGCATTGAGGTCAAATCCACCTTCATAAAGGAAATAAAGGCCAAACAGTTTCAGGATCCGAAACTGGGTAAGCTTCGAGGTAAGGTAATATTTGCGGAATCAAGGGATGTCACGTTAGACTCTGGTGGATTACTAAATTTCAGAGAAAGGATTTGTGTTCCTCGAGTTGATGATATAATTTAGAAAATCTTGGCAGAAGCTCATAGTTCGCGGTACTCAATTCATCCGGGTGTGACCAAAATGTGTAAGAACTTAAGGCAGCGTTACTGGTGGCTCAGAATGAAAAGGGAAATAGTTGACTTTGTGTCCAAATGTTAGAACTGCCAGCAGGTAGAGTATGATCACTAGAGACCTGCAAGACAACTTCAGAGGATGCCCATTCCAGAGTGGAAGTTGGAAAGGATAGCTATAGACTTTATGGTGGGTCTTCCCAAGACATTGAGAAAGTACGACTCCATTTGGGTCATTATTGACAGACTAACCAAGTCCGCTCATTTCATCCCAATCAAGGTAGATTACAATTTGCAGCAATTGTCTAAGATCTACGTGAAAGAGGTTTTGAGATTACATGGGGTGCCACTGTCCATCATTTCATACAGGGGTACCCAGTTGACCTATAAATTTTGGGGCAATCTATATGAAGAGTTGGGTACACAACTCACTTTTAGCAAATCCTACCATCCTCAGACTGATGGTCAGTCGGAGAGGACGATCCAGGTATTAGAGGACATGCTGAGAGCATGTGTGATGGACTTCGGGGGTCATTGGGACCAGTTCCTACCGTTGTGCGAGTTCTCAAACAACAATAGCTATCACTCCAGTATTGACATGGCACCGTTCAAGGCGTTGTATGGGAGGAGCTGCAGATCACCAGTTGGGTGGTTTGAGGAAGGCGATGTAAAGCCTTTGGGAGTGGAATTAGTAAAGGAAGCACAGGAAAAGTTAAGGGGCATTCAGGCTAAACTGTTGGCTGCCCAAAGCAGGAAGAATGAGTATACAGATCACAAGGTTAGGGATATAGAATTTCAGGTTGGTGAACAGGTATTGTTGAAGGTGTCACCAATGAAGGGAGTTATGCGGTTTGGTAAGAAGGGAAAGCTTAGCCCTCGGTTCATCAGTCCGTTTGAGGTTCTTGAGATTATGGGTCCAGTGGCTTACAAGTTAGCATTGCCGCGCAGTTTGTTGGGTGTCCATCTGGTGTTCCATGTATCCATGCTTAAGCGATACCATAGGGATGGGGACTACATCATCAAGTGGGATGAGGTGATTTTTGATAAGGATTTTTGTTATGAAGAGGAACCAGTCTTGATTCTTGCTCGGGATATCCGGAGGTTGAGGAGAAAGGTGATTGATATGGTAAAGGTTCAGTGGAAGCATCATCCAGTTGAGGAAGCCACTTGGGAAATTGAGAAGGATGTGAGGGATAAGTACCCTCAATTGTTTGAGGATTCAGGTACTACATTTTCTTTTCTTTATTTATGTAAATTTGGGTTTGATCATTTGGGGAATAACGATGGGTAAATTAGTATATGTTGTAACGACCGGGTCTATCATTGTGAGTAGTCTAATTGTGCCAAGTTTAAGAGTTAGAAAACTCCAAGTTTGGAAGTTTGAAATTCTGGGCTAGGCTAGTCTCGGCCGGTTTATGGGTGAGGTATGGTCTAGGAAAATCCGGGTAAGTATTGGGTTGGATGTCTTGTGTTGAGATAGTTTTCCTCGTAGATAACACATAGAAAAGTCTGGGGGACTTTTCGGAATCGGATTCGGGTAAGTAGAACTCCCAAAATTGAGGTTGACGTGAAGGGGTTGTTTCAGGACGTCAGGAAAATAGGTGTGTTGTAAAATTGACTCATTTTGGAGCTTTTACAACCTTCTGTCTCGTGTCAATTTCTATAGCGGTTGACACTCCGCCATAGGGACCTCCGCTGTAGCGTAGAAATTATCGCTACAGCGGAAGCCAACGTCGGTCAGCCTCCACCATAGTGGATGACTCTGCTACGACGGTACCACTATAGCGGATTGGACCGCTATAGCAGAGCGTGACAGGATTTAATGCAGAAACATTTCCAAAAATGTTCAGTTTTGACAATTCCATTTTGGGATAAAGGCAAGGCAATTTCAAGCGATTTTCCTCCGTTTTCTATTGTTTTTCGTCCCTAAGGTAAGGTTTCTACTCCCCAATCTTTGTATTACTTTTCCTATGCGATAAAATTGTTAGGAGGGAATTTGGGGAAAGGTTAGAATAACCTAGGGATGGTGGAATCCGGTGAAGAAGGAGGATTCTAGGCATGAAAGTTCTTGGGTATTGATTAAAGTAAGGTTTTATGATCACAAGCTGTTAAATTTTCTACTTTTATCCGTGAAAATGATAGAACTAGGGAAATTAATAGCGGGAAGCCTGGGAAAAAGGATAGAATGATCATGGTTGGTCTGGGGTTTGGGATTTGGTGTAATCTGGGTAATACACCGGCCTTGTTTGTTAATTCAAGTACCTGTATATTGTTTTAGACCAAGAACGAGAAAGGAATGCGGAACATGGGAAAGCTAGGGTTGAGTAGAGCTTGGATCATTTCGAGGTAGGTGATGGCTTACGATTCATGTGAATGTTATATGTTCGTGTACTCTTATCTAAGTGTTTGTATGAACTACATTGCTTAGAGGAATTGTTTAGAATGTCTAAGGGTCTTGTTTTACAGTCTGTGAAGTGAAAGGTGTGTTGCTTGTTGGTTTATAAGTTGTTTGTTCATTATTTTAACTGTGGATTATTGACATTTGGTTCGCTCGGGTACCACTCTTGGTACAAGTATACTAACGGTTGGCTCGGGTACCACGCCTGGTATGAGTATAACAAATAGTTGGTATGGGTACCACGCCTGGTACGAATTACTAACGGTTGGCTCCAGTACAACGTCTGGTACGGGTTTATTTTACTGCATCATTTTATTGATATTGTTGCATTGCATGGATATTATTGCATTGCTTTGAGTGTTATTGGTTCTG